>CM022670.1:17721697-17994197 GCA_012295275.1 Chrysomallon squamiferum
TAAATTTATTCAAAAATGATGATGATAATAATAATTATAAAAATAATAATAATAATAATAATAATTATTATTATTATTACTACTACTACTATTGCTACTACTACTACTGCTGCTGCTACAACTACTATTATTTCTATTAGTATTGTTGTTGTTGTTGCTATTGTTATTATTATCATGAACATTATTATTATTATTAGTATTGTTATTATTATCATGAATTACTATTATTATTATTAGTAGTAGTAATAGTAATAGTAGTAGTAGTATTACTATTATTATTATTATTACTATTACTACCATTATTATTATTATTATTATTATTATTATTATTATTATTATTATTATTATTATTATTATCATCATCAAAACCATTAAACCATGTTACTATTTTAAAAAGGGCAGCATCACCGTTACCGTTGTTTTATATCTGATTTCCCACACTGAAAATAACAGGTAATAAATAATTAGACTGATTGAAATCAAAACGTTCGGTGACAGCATATTCATCATCGTACAGTTATTTTGAGACTGTGCACGGCCTGAACACAGCATGCAGCGAGATAAACAAAACAACAAAAATAAACCCCGTTTACACTGCAGCACACGATCACAGACACCCCAGAGTGCAACGTCACGCGTCTTCTTCGTGTAAATATTGGCTTACTACACTTCAAAACTTTTCTACGTTAATATTTTTATACTGCCATTTCTGTATATTTTTATACATACAAAGTTACGGATTAGAAATTAAAAGTATCAAAGGTGCCATTTGTGCAGATTTGTATTGACAGTATTTTATATTCATATATTTTATACAGTCTGAAAAATGCCTTTTCTGTGTATTTTTACGCATATGGTCACGGTTTAGAAATTAAAGTCTCAAAGATGCCATTTGTACATATTTGGCTCTTTTTCAGTAATGATCTTTTAAGGCAAATTCTTTTATGATTAACAGTAAGGAATTTTTTGAATATACTTTCATATACAATGGAAATATATAACAAAGACATTGGTACTTTTTTATTTATTATTGGTATAACTTCTCATAGGTTTGAATCGACGACAACTGATCCAATGTATCACTAAAATTTCTATCAAGAATGTTTTTTTTTTGAAGAGTCCTTATTAAGTTTGTTCTTCATTTACTAAAATTAATTTTATATCTGTTTATTTGTTAAATAAATAATAACAGTATTAAAATTAAGTGGAATATATATCTTCAATAAAGTGTAAGTATGTATTGAATATAAAACTATATATTTTTTTTATTAGAAATCTGTTAAAGTACACTGATAAAGTATTTTGAAAACATCAGGTAAACGATGTAAACAGAAAAGTGTTCGTGACAAATCTATCAATCATTCTAAATAGATCGATCTGTCAGTGTCTTGTTGACAGTACCGGAAGTCACATCCGGAAGTACAATGAAGTACGAGTTCTCTGTTTTCGTTTATTTTTATTTTTTATTCTAACACTTAGGAAAAAAAAAAAAAAAAAAAAAAAAAAAAAAAAAACAAAACATAATGATGTCTATTTACTTATCTGTAAAAAGGTAAATAAATTAGAAAGTAATAGACACATATAGATTGATAGACAGACAAAGATAGATAGATAGAAAGAGAGCCATACAGAGAGAGAGAGAGAGAGAGAGAGAGAGAGAGAGAGAGAGAGAGAGAGAGAGAGAGAGAGAGAGAGAGAGAGAGAGAGAGAGAGAGATTACAGTTTTTTGTAACAGTGTTACTTTTAACAATAGAATATGGTTCATATTTCCTGGCAACGCCCACTTGATGCGAGCCTCTGGGCGAAAACCCGGCGCCTCATACGGATTTAACTCATGGTTTTATCAAAAAACTCTTCTCAAATTAAACGAAACGATGAAAGAAGAAAAAAAAAAATGTAAAGAAGAAAAGCGAAAAACGAGAATAATAATAATAAAAAAGGAGAAAATGTTCGGCAGAAAATTCACAGCATGAAATGAAACCACACGATTATATTCTCACTACAAAGAAAAAAGAAAAAAAACGACGAAGAAGAAGAAAAAACCCGCATAAAACACATTAATTGTCATTTTGGTCACCGCTTACGGTTTTTGCCGGGAAATAACGAAACATCGAATACGGCCACCTGGGGCGCTGGGAACAGTGTCTGACCCGGTAGTGTTAAAAGTGACACCGGTACTAAATTAACGAATCTGGAACGTGGAGGAAATCTTGTCCCCGGGGCTCGCTTTTTCAGCTTTTCTCTTTCATAAACCCTCGTTTTTCCTGTCCATCAAATAATCACCTAATCAGCACAGAAACGAGAAGTCCTTTCATTTTTTTTATTTGTGAAGAAAAAGAATATTAAGAATACAGAAAAGTGATATTGAGTTAACTAGGTAAAACAAAACCACCTCATTATACTGCGTAATTAATTTCGTTTGGGGAGTAAATGTAGTATATGACAAATTTAGTTTTTTCTTTGATTTACTACTGTCGTAAAAAAAAATTAAATTAACTTTTGTGTAATATAATAATTGTTTTTTCTTTTAAAAAACTCTCTCTCTCTCTCTCTCTCTCTCTCTCTCTCTCTCTCTCTCTCTCTCTCTCTCTCTCTCTCTCTCTCTCTCTCTCTCTCTCTCTCTCTCTCTCTCTCTAATTTGTTCCTTCTCTGTCTCTTCTCTGTTTGTCTCTTTCTTTATCTCACTCACTCACACACACATCCACGCACACATAGAGTAAACCAGTTAGTAGTAGCGGGAAAGGTACGGAACAACAGTTCAGAATACGTTATCTAAATTTCATCTTGATTTTACTACTTCCAGAATACGCGCTATCAGAAGATAAATCCACAATGGCCGAAGCACGTGCAGACGGCATTGGTTGGTAATCTCCCCACGACAGTTCTAAAATAATATTTCTCGAACTATAATCCTATCTTGTGTTAAATCATATAATTACTGTGAATTTTATCTTTAAGTGCACTTTAATGTCGCGTGTGAAAACAGACGTTTAATTTAATAATGTATGATCGATACTATAATAATAATAATAATAATAATAATAATAATAATAATAATAAAAATTATAATAAAATAATAGTAGTAGTAGTAGTAATAATAATAGTAGTAGTAGTAGTAGTAGTAATAGCAATAGCAGCAGCAGTAGTAGTAGTAATGATGATAACAATAACGATGATTACGACGACGACGATGCTGATGATGATTATAATAATAATAATAATAATAATAATAATAATAATAATAAATATAATAATAATAATAACAGCAACAACAATAATAATAATAACGTAAATATAAGAACAAAAGAAAACTCAAATAAAAAAGCAATAAAATAAAATAGAATAAAATAAAATAAATATAACGTATTAAAACAGACTTGTCTATTAAAATTCAAGTTCGATCATCTATCCCATCCAAAATGAAGCGATATTATCGTACGACAACCGGCAGTTATCGTTCCTGACGCCTTTTTGAAGTGCGCAATTATCGCTGATTATCGCCGCCATCTGCGCACTGTTGACGGCTCTCTATGGGAACACGTTTTGCACGTTCAGCCGTACAATTACGCACTGGGCATGTGCATGTCGGGATAGATTATAAACGAAAAGGATTTTGTAATAGCGGGCATGTAGCTGCAATTTATGGCATTAGTGTTAGGAAATAGAATTATATGGCTGATTTGAGAGAAGATAAAAATAGATACAGATTGTCTTGTTATTTTTAGCATTGAGAAGTTTGTTAATGAGACTGTATGACATATTCACGAACAAAGACACATATACAGGCATACCGCAACATATGAACTTATTGTTTATAAATCTGAAATTATTGACGTAGATGATTACAAGAATATATATGTACTGTCATGGTAGATGAAATAAAAATTAATAAAACATAATAATGATGATGATGATGACAATGGCGATAATGTCATTGTGGGATATAATGGCGACGACGACGATGATGACGATGATTATGGTGAATATAATTATGATGATGAAAAAGATATTGACAAATAAATTAATAAAATCCGCAGAAAGAACCAAAACGTATTGGCACTTAATAACAAAGCCAGCAGCGCATTGTGTACTCTACGAATGTCAAATGAGAGGTCACGTGATACCGAATAACATGGCATATTCTTCGCTCGTCTCGAGTTTAAGATGGCGCCCTAAGAACATTTCCCAGATTTTAGTTTCACCTGCAAACAGCTGGAGTCAGGTGCGTCAGAGAAACAAAGCAAAAGAAAACAGGAAAAGAAAAGCAATAGAAATGTACGATATATGTTTACTGGTCACTGTTAAATAATATTAATAAACACTGAACTAATCAAACAATGAAAACAACAATGCCAGTTAGCTAATTTGACTCTCTCTCTCTCTCTCTCTCTCTCTCTCTCTCTCTCTCTCTCTCTCTCTCTCTCTCTCTCTCTCTCTCTCTCTCTCTCTCTCTCTCTCTCTCTCTCTCTCTCTCTCTCTCTCTCTCTCATAGACAAAAGGTTTCTTAAATTCCAGTTAATTCTATTTAATTTCACTTGCGAAATACAAAGCGGGTAGAATGTTTGTTATAGAAATCATATAGAAATCACTTTAGGTTTATTTTTTTTTTTTATTATCATTTATTTTTTTACACTAATTATATGGATGAAACCTTCACTTAGTTTCGAACCTGAATTCTTTCTAATGACTCAGTCATTTTTAATCAGTGTAACTACAGACTATTTGAACTATTCGGCAATACACTGCACGTGCAACAATGACATACGTAGCTTCTATTAACAAGTGACAAATAACCGTGTCTGTAATATATCAATCAAACGTTTATTAAAAATAGACAGATAACGTTGGGACACAGAAAAACTAGTTTGTTCAGTTTGATGTTCCTGCAAATGAGTCAGGAATGTCGACACTTTTAAGAGCACGGTTTGATTTAGCATCCACTGAACGTTACAGGCAGAACCGTAGTTCAAACACAATGCTCCTGTTGTCGCCGTGATGTCCACGTGGTCGTGAAAACGCCATCAATCAATGTGAAAACACGACTAGCACGGCCTGGCTGTGTCACGGCTCAGAACAGACGGCTACGACAACACACAGACCATGTGTTTGTCTGGTGAAACATCGCTCAGACTGTCATCTAAAGATGCTTTTATATAACGCGATTTGTAGAGATGCTATGTATAGTATAGGTATAACATGATACTCTCCTTATTTCCTTTTTGTTTTTGATTGTTTCCCTTAATATTATGAAATATATATATATATATATATATATATATATATATATATATATATATATATAGCGAAATGAATTTTTAAATAATTTTAATTGAATTAAATTTTATTAAATTCTTGAATTAAAGTTTTAGACATAAACACCCTAAATCTTCGATGTGGGTTTTCATACCTTCTTTATCTTTCTCAGAATGGTTATTTTTTTATTTTTTTTCACAGGTTTCTATTTTTGTATTAAATGAAATTTGTGTTATAAAGAAATACTTCGAACAGTGCAGGTAAAGCAGCAGTAGAAGTAGTAGTGGTAGTAATATAGTAACACAAGTAGTAGTAGTAGTAGTATGCGGAGCAGTAGTGGCAGCAATAGTAATAGTAGTAGTAGTTGAGAAGTAGTAGTAGTAGTAGTAGCAGCAGCAGCAGTAGTAGGTAATAGCATTAGATGTAATAATCCCAAAAGGGAATGCACAATGAACTGTTCAGTCACACAGTTAAAACTGTGTGAACTATACTAATTAAAACAATTATTTCTAAGCTTTACGTCACCCTGTCAACAGTCAACACTTACACTAACAAGGGACCCTTAAGTTTCTCCCTGAAAAGGGCTGCTGATGTATTTTGTAATTCTCAGTAAAACGTTAATACCGTTCATCTTTTATTTGTACTTGAGATTAGAGCGTTATAAACAGAAAAATAATGAATGTTGATGTTTGATTCGCAGTCAGTTTCTCCTCCGAACAAAGTAATTTAATTACACAAAACGGAATCTATTATGCTGTAGATTATCTGCTCCGGTAAAATTCGCCGTAAAATACAAAAAGCAGCTTTCGGAGCGCGACAATATTTACACGAGCCGAGAAGCTCATTTATAACGGTAATTAAATAACAGCAGCTACTTTTACTGCATTACGTAAGCGTCAACGGAAAGTTAAGAAAATGTGAAAGGGAGATTACTGTCATTCTTTGTCTTCAATGACTCGAGGCGGCGCTGCTCGTGGAATGCCGCTGAAATGAACACGCCCTTCAGGTGATAGGGGAAATTGACAATATAAACAATCGGTGAATTGGGATTGCTTCGTTTAAAAAGTCTGGTTGTAAATAGTTTGAATAGAACAGAATGTGTGTCTGTGTTATTTCAAATGGATGCCGTTATGGTTATATTCACACCTGTACCGAAACACCTTTTTTTTGTATGAAATGTAATTTATTTGGGTTATTATTTGTTTTTTATTTATTTATTTATTTATTTAAACGTGAGTTTATTTTTTGTTTGAAATATATGTGACATATGGTAGTGATAACAGAAAGGTCCTTTGTAGCAAAAGTATTTATTTATGTGTTTATTTATTTATTTATCAAATTATTAATATTATTATTATTATTATTATTATTATTATTATCATCATCATCATCATCATCATTATTATTATTATTATTATTATTATTATTATTATTATTGTTATTATATATTTTATTATTTTCATTCTTGTATAAAATTTATATAATAATAATTATCAAAATGAAAATCAAATTTTACCTTGTTAATTTGAAAACACATCTACAAAAATATCTATTTATTTGGAAATTAATTTTCTAATACCTCCTGCATAACAGTCTAAGACCTTGTAGTTTTCTTTCGTCATTACAGTTTTTAAATAGTTTTACATGTTAATAAGAATAATGTATTATAAAATATTTTCTTCTACTGAAAAATACTTAATTATTCCGTAAAGTATTTTTGTTGTAACCTATCATTTCATCCAAGTAAAATATATATATATTTTTTTCCATTAAAATTATTTTATATCACAGAATATAAATATGCTTTTCATGTATTAAAAATAATAATTTAAAACTAAATGAATTAAATAAAAAATATAATAATTTCACACTAGTATTTTGTAATAAAAAAAACAACAACAATAATAATAATAATAATAATAATAATAATAATAATAACAATGATGATGATGATGATAATAATATTATTTTTATTATTTTAGTTCTGTTCATAATCTTTCTTTTTGCGTTTACATTAATGCCTTTTACATCGCTAGAAAGAGAACCGTTATAAAATATTAAAATTTCAGTTATTTCTTTATTTGTATATTTACATAACAGTAGTCGACAGACATTACATCCACTATACGTTATATTAATTCTTTCCGCAAAGATGACGTGACCCCAATGCACTTGTTTTCATATATAAGGAGGGTTTTTATTTTATGTGCTTTGAAAAATTATTTATGAGCGAAAACGTGCGATATTTTATTTATTTCTTCATTTACTACATTGTTCTCTAAACGTTTTTCATTTTATGTTTTTTTTTTTCTTTGCGTTTTGAATGGACATACGAAGAAAATAAAACTAATAAAAACGAACAGAAAGATAGAGGGGTGTATGTATAGGGAGGGAGGGAGAGAGAGAGAGAGAGAGAGAGAGAGAGAGAGAGAGAGAGAGAGAGAGAGAGAGAGAGAAATAAATACATAGATGGATATTTGGAGTGAGAGAGAAGTAAACGAGAAATAAATAATATATATATATATAAATTAAAAAACAATGTATGTAATAATAATTAATAGAAATTAAAATAATTTTAATGAAATAAAACAGATTACCAGGTCATATATAGACCAACAACAACAACAACAAATAAATAAATAAATAACAGTAGTAGTAGTAGTAGCAGTAGTGATAATAATAATAATAATAATAATAATAATAATAATAATAATAATACAATTTTAGCACATTTTTAAAGTGATATTAAGTTACTCGGATGTCTGTATAATAAAATAATTATTTATGAAATATGTTGTTCAAATACGACACATGAATATATTTCTGTCTCTAATGAATGCTTGTCGAATTTCAAATGAAACCAAATACTATACAAACATGTCACATTTCATGTTTTACAAGCAGAATTAGGCTCGCTATCTGCAATTTATCTAGATGTTTTGTCCAATTTGAGCTTTTCGGTTATTCTGGTAATATTAAGTAGGGTACAAAAGAGCCATATGGTTTTACACGAGGCACACTAATTAAAAACCAGCGCGCACGTGCTCGATACGGCCGCACGAGAATATTTGGCGACATGTTGATTTTCTGCAAATGTGATTTATTATTATTAATGGTGATGTATATTTCACAATAATTGGTTTTATAAACAGTGTCAGTTTCAAACAGTTGAAATATTTTGTGCGTTATCTTTTTCTGTTTACTTCTTTTCTTTTCAGTTTTATTATTATTATTATTATTATTATTATTATTTATAGTTTTTCGTTTTTACTTTTTTCCCTTTTGGGGTATAATTTATTTGTTCCGTTTATTTGTATAATTAGAATTTATTTTCTCTGTTTTGTTAATTACTATGTTGAATCATTATTTCTGACGTAATGAGTTTGAAACTAATGACATAATTTTATATTTCACAAGCATTGCTTTTTCTTCATATTTTTATAAATAATCTTAGATTGAATTTCTGTAGTGTAAATGTTTTAACAGTGGATTCAAAACAAAACTGTATCGTTAGCGGTGAAAGTATTTTAAAATTAGTTTTGAAATATAACAGCGAAGATAATTCTACAAATTAATAGCAAAAACAATCGTTTAATTTAACCGGAAAAATAGTTTTATAATTTAACAGTAAAAATAATTTTATAATTTAACAGCAAAAATAATTTTATTAATTAAAGGTACAAATAATTTTATAATTTAGAGGTTTAAGCAATTTTAGAAAAAAAAAAACAAGATAAAAATTAGAAAGAAACTGAAACTGAAATTTCACATAAAATGTTGTTTCTTTGTAAAAGTGTTTTCTAACGTTAGAACAATTTTCCGCTAAAATCTAGAATTAAAAATATCATTGTCTTACATAGAAAGTCAGATCAAATGTGCATAAAACAGAAATTTTTTATTGTTGTAATTATTTCAAATAATGAATATTGCATGGAACACTGAGAGAAACTATTAATTAACTTATTTATTTATTTAATAATAATAATAATAATAATAATAATAATAATAATAATAATAATACTAACAACAACAACAACAACAATAACAATAATAGTAATAATACAACAACAATTATTATTATTATTATTATTATTATTATTATAGATGTTTTTAGCGTGGGCTTGATGCTTTTTAACAACCATTAATTTCACTTAAGATAATTTTTATTTAATGTTCTAAATTGACGTATTTACATTAATAATTTCATTCAGAAAAAAAAAAAAAAAAAAAAAAAAAAAAAAAAAAAAAAAAAAATCTTATAAATTGAAATATCCCACTTTAACGCTTCACAGCATTTAAAATCTTTATTTTTTTTTTTTTTCACTTCACTTCGGAGAGAGAGCTAATTTCACACAAAACAAAATAACATAATTTTTTCCTCTCCTTTTCGTTATTAGTGAGTGAGTGAAGTAAAAAAGTGGAATGCACGGTTTTTAAAGCGCCCGTCAGATGGTGAAGATAGCGGTAGTCGGCGCTTGACGGGTCTCGGACGCAGAGCGCTCGTAACATCAATCAACCAGAAGCGAGACATGCGTGCTACGGAGACAGACGAGAGGCGGCGAGATCAAAGCTGAAATGTTGTCGCTTTCCAGGTCACGCAGACAGTCGGGTTATAACTATGACACCAGGGTCCGGATTCTTGGGTGGGTGGGGTGAAAAAAAAAAAAAAAAAAGAAAGAATGAAAAAAAAAAGGATGTGGCCACTTTCTTTCTCTGTTTTTTTTTTTTGTTGTTTTTTTGTGGTTGTAAAAGTTTTCGAAATTTAATGCTCTTTTTTTTTTATTTTGTTCTGTTTGTAAGAGTGTAAATATATCAGGAGTTATTGTTTCATGCTGGATCCTTAGCTTATTATATAAATTATTGTTACTGTTATTATTGTTATTGTTAATGTTATTGTTGTTGTTGTTATTATTATTATTAGTAGTAGTAGTATTGTTTTTGTTATTGTTGTCATTATCATAATCGTCATCATCATCTTCATCTTTATTTATTATAATATTCTATTATTCGTAAGAACAATATATACACATATATATATATGTGTGTGTGTGTGTGTGTGTGTGTGTGTGTGTATGAATATATGTATGTATATTTTGTGTGTGTGTGTGTGTGTGTGTGTGTGTGTGTGTGTGTGTGTGTGTGTGTGTGTGTGTGTTCACCCGAAAACAAAATCTCTCTTGCACGAATACATCAATATTGTCCGCACTTTTATACATAACTGCGATGATGCCCTCCACCCCTAAACTTGCCTTGTGTCCGCACCTGAAGGTAAAATAATGTGGTGAATATTTCATATGCGGATAATACCCTGTTTTGTTTTGTGGCGTCCGTGAAAGCTTTATGTTTGAAAAGAGTAAAGAATTTAAAAATATGAAGTTTTAATGACATAAATATTTTCTTTGCACAGAGTCACCTATGAAATGCTATTAAGTATGAGGAATTTAGCTTTATGGTAAGAATGTTAATAGGAGCTCAAAAACTTCAAGTTGTTGTGACTTCATTAAAAAGAGAATTTTTAAAATGGAAACTACGACTACAAAGGTGTGAAAATTTCGTTGGTAAAATTAATGTTAGAACGAAATTTATTTATTTATTTGTTTACTGATTGTGATAATGTGAAATCTGAAGAAAGAATTTGGAATTTGAACTGCCCATCTCTTTCAATAATAATAATAGTAATAATAATAATAATAATAATAATAATAATAATAATAATAATAATAATAATAATAAAATAATAATAATAATAATAATAATAATAATAATAATAATAATAATAATAATAATAATAATAAGAAGAAGAAGAAGAAGAAGAAGAAGAAAATTATTTGATATGTACAATTCAATAAAACAGTTATGATACAATACCATCATAATAATATAATTTTTTGTCAATAGTTGTGTACCCATGGCTTATATATTATGTTAAATAACTAAGTACAGATTAAACTTTTATATATCTATTCACTTTTTAGATAAATAATTTTTATAGAATTTACCGACACTTTAATTTTAATTTATGTTTTACATTTGTATCACCTTATTCAGTTTGTCTTATATTACGTCATGAGTGAAATGTATATTTTTCTTTTCTTTCAGTTTAAAATAATAACACAAATAATATAATGGTTTAGTATATTTAAATGCAACATAACATTTGACTTAATACAACGTAAAATGATATGAATATTCAAGGGAGTAAGAATATCGTTTTATAATTTAGTTTTTTCAAATGTTTTTTCTTGAATATATATATCTATATATATATAGATATGTATATGTTTTGTTTTTAACGAAAAAAAATTACTTTCAGAAGCAGCAAATATATTTAAACATAATTTTGTACAAAACCCTGTATATCTTATTGCTTTATTTTATTACATTTGTTTTTATTTATTTTTTATTCATTTATTTAGCTGAGATTTAGTTCTTATAAATATTATTGATATTCAACAGATGATGGGTTTTATAATTTATAATTTGATTAGTTTGACATATTATTATTATTATTATTATTATTATTATTATTATTATCATTGTTGTTGTTGTTATTATTATTATTATTATTATTATTATTATTATTATTATTATTATTATTTTCTGTTGATCAATAACACTTTAATAAACTGATTATCTTTGTGTACAAACAGGAAAAATAACACTGTTCATTTTCGTCCTTCATCTTGATGAGGTCAGAACAAGAGTGATTTTAGTTTCATTATTAAAAATAACAGACTGTCAAAAGGAAATCTCCGCTATTCACAATTCATCAAACATGTTTCTTTTCCCAGCATGATCCGTTATTCACTGGCGAGCATTTTGGAAAAACAACCAGTCATTGGTCACTTCGTAAAACCGTGACAATGGGGCACTTTTCAGGCTCACAGGTTAATCGTGTTTTGAAAAGTAACCCCTGAAATTGTCTCATTTACTCGCTCAATGCGTGCAATTTCCCGCTCAACAAAAGCGTCCGTTCGATTTTTACGAGCAAACGTAAAAGTAATATTGTATACAAGATGTTTTCGTGGCAGGACGCTATTCAGTCGCTTTGACGAAGCGCAGAGGGGCGATGTGATTGCTTTAAAAACTGGAACGTTCTGGTAAAACGAAATCGTCTCGATATAACTCGTTTTTCGTAAATCAATTTTCTTTTATGAAAACAGCGAGACGGTGGCGTGCGTATTTCTTAACAGCGGCTTGGCACAATCGGCGCTCCGTATTTTTTTTTTTGCGTGAACGGAATTCGAATCGAGAACGGAACTTTATTATAGTCGGCGCGTTCTTCAACGACAACAATGAACGTCATTACGCTGCAACGAACACTGCAGCGGAGACTTCTCAGAATGGAAGAAAGAAAAAAAAAAAAGGAAAATCAAATATCGGCATTTTTGCACTTTTAGACACAGTGATTTCAGATCAGCTGCTTATTGGCTTGTTACTGATGAATAAAAGGAGGAAAACAAACACTAAAAAAAAAAAAAAAAAGACAAAAAAAAAAAAAAAAAATAGAAGAAAAATGAAAATGAAAAGTTATTTTATGTGTGTGTGTGTTGTGTGTGTGTATATATATATGTATATTATATCTCAGTAATAGAAAGAAATCCTTTTTTAATCCATATTTCTTTCAAATGTTAAATAATTCATCCCCATAGCCGTCCACTCATTCATACATTTATTCATGCATGCAGCCGTCCAAAACAACCATCTACTAACTAAATTTATATTCAGTTTTATTAAAACGTTCAACACAAAAGTATGTCGCTCACTTTTTGTCGACCACAATCATCTACATTTTTAAACGTACTGATTAAACTTGCATCCTCGCTGAAATACGTCATTTCAAAGCTCATGGAAAAAGAGAGAGAAAATTACCGCTATCACTTCGGAAATAAATCAATCTGATTATTTTTTTTTTTTCCCCAGCATCCAATTGAGGCAATCATCCCTTAAAATGGTAAAAATAAAGATTTTCATCGGCTGATTTCACTTGAACACAAAATAAGTGTAAAATTCTCGCCAGTTATCTTGGAGATCAGAGCACACGGCCAATCGCCAATTCTTGCCGAGTTTATGATTAACTCGCATGCAGGGACCAAATCTTCCATCTTAACCCGGAACCTGACGCTGATAACCGAAAATTATCGTCTTCCTTCAGGAAGCTAGTTTCCACGAAGATGCGCGGAACGCCCCGACAATTATCCGTAATTCATCGGAGGTTCATCTTCCGATCAAATTGCTCAGGAAGACTTTATATGGAAATGATCGTTATTTTCTCGAAAACTACTTTCTACTCGACAAATCCTCACATCGAGGGAGACAGGCGGATTACGAACTTCAAATTGAGATTTTTTTTTTAAAAGAGGATTTTAATGGTTTTAATGCATATACATACATATATGTATGTATGTATGTATGTATGTATGTATCGCTTGAAGAATAAATTAAATGCTGCAAATTTTTCTAAATTTATTATTTATTATGAAATCGGCATAATGAAAATCAGGAAAAACATAAATAATTACTATCATTATTAAAAAAAAAATTTAAATATATTTTTTTTATGCATATGCAAAAATATATAAAACGGAATAAAAAAAAAAACGAAAATAAAAGTAATAATAATAATAATAAATATATATTAATAAAAAAAAAAGAAAGAAAAAAAAACGACTAGAAAATCCAGAATGAAAAGCTACTTCAAAGTACTGGAATAATAAACAAGCGTATTCACACGTCTCGCTCTCGTGTAGATTAATCAGAAAAAGCCAAACTCGAGTGGCGCGTAACTCGTCTTATTTAACCAAAGCGCTCATCGAAAAGGCGGCATCGGCAAACTGAAATTCGCCTCACAAGTTATTTTATTCAGTGTTTATCCGAGCCCAATTGATGAAAAATTCTTCTTCATATTCCCGGCTAACAATTGCCCTAACCATCTTTTACGACACCCAGGTCCAACACGCCTTAATTTTCTTCCCTCGGTTAATTATATTAGGGGCCCCTCGTGTCAACACGGAACGGTTTACAATACGTTGAAGATGGCAGGATGATTAAACGCAAAATATGTATGTACAGACATCTTTCTTCAATTCATTGGACGCCGCGCAAACACTAAAGCAAACAGAGGCTGGAAATAAAGATGAAGAAGAAGAAAAAATAAAACATAAAGGAAAAAGAAAATTTTAAAGTTAGTTTGCCAAACTTTGTCAAAAGCCCCTGTAGTAGTTGTCTCGGGAATAAAAGACGCCGTGGTCATTGTTGTAGAGTTTTTGTTGTAAGTGGTTGGGATACAAATTTTAAACTTGTTCAGGGTTGTTATCTTGTTATTGCTAGGTGACCTCAATACAGAGGTGATTATTTGGAGAAGTGTTTTAAATTTACAAAGTAGGAATTAACAAGTAAATATTGAAAGAAAAAAAAAAGTGTTTGGAAAAGAGAAAAAGATGCCTGGTTTGGTTATAATGGATTAATAAATACAAGTGAATTGATAAACAGGAGGAAAAAATAATAATAAAAGGATTACGTTAATAACGTTTTTTTTTACTCAGCTGAGTAATAATAATAATAATAATAATAATAATAAATATACGAAAAATTATTTATGACGACAGTTATTGCAACACTTAAATATTAATTAAAAACAATAAATAAATAAATAAATAAATAAATAAATAAATAAATAAATAAATAAATAAATAAATAAATTTAAAAAATTAGAAATTAAATATTTCATTACTAAAAATTTCAGTAATAATGTTCCAGTTTCTATCAACAATGAACTGTGTACATGTGTCTTTATTCTTTAATTTATATTTAAAAATATCATTTTATCTATGCAGTTATTTTTTGAAAATAATACCCTAACAACAGCAACAACAACCACAATAATATTATCATTAATAATAATAATAATAATAATAATAATAATAATAATAATAATAATAAATAATAATAATAAAAATATAATAATAATAATAATAATAATAATAAATAATAATAATAATAAAAATAGCAATAATAATAATAATAATAATAATAATACATGTACAAAATATATATATATATATATATATGAATGACATCTAAAATAATGAGTGTAAAAGTTTCTTAAACATACACATAATAAGTAAATAAAAACAAATAATAAAATATAAAGGAGAAAAACAAAAAGAGCAGTAAAAAAGAAAAACCACACAATTAAATCATTACAAAATAAATAATAAAAACTTCATTCAAATCCAAATAAGACAATACCGAAAACGCGTCATGGAAATAATAATAATAAAAAAAACAAAAAAACTGTACAGATAAGAACCATTACGTGCAAATAAACAAACAGAAGGGTGAAGTTGTAAAAGCGCCAGTCAGCTGTAAACAACTTAGTGCCACAGTTAGAATAATTCCGTAGAGAGAGAGATGTCTGAATTCACCTGTAATTACAGGTGGGAACAAAGTGAAGCAACGACAGGTAATTTGCTCTTGAAAAGCGAAGATACAGACCAAAGCAATCAGTGACGCTGTATGGGTGTGACATGTACACTGCTGCCCTGGGGTTGTCTTGGTGACGGCTAACTAGGGGGGACAAGAGGAAGCGATGATCTGCTATCTCGTCTAGGTGTCAATGAAGCGACTGTCAGCGGACATTGTTCTTAAAGGCGTTCAGCAGTCGTTTATTGGAGGGGTGGGAATTGAGGGCGTAATTCGAGCGATTTGCTCATAGGAGACTCTACGTTCGACACCTAATCCCCCAAAGCTAACTACGAGGAGCATTGTCCTGTTACAGCGTGATTTGTTATTTTTTTTAAAATTTACTAACAAGATGAAGAAATACTGCTTTATTATTACAATTGCGAGTCGAAAAATTTAACTTAGCTCTTGTATTAAAACAGACATAATAGAGTGTTTAAATTATTCAGCATAACGGAACAATATTTTAAAGTGATGTAATAAAATATATGTTCAGAAAAGAACAATATATCTGTATATACCACAGATACACACACACACATAAACACACACACACACACACACACACACACACATGGAAGTATAAATGTATGTTAAATAATCAATGAAAGATTATTATAAGTATACAAATATTTTATTTAAACGTGAATAAATAATGAAATGATATTTAGAAAGAAACATAGAGCAAAAGAAAGAGAAAGAAAGGTACACAGAGAAAGCGAGAGATAGAGTGAGAGTGTGGGTGATAGAAAGAAAGAAAGAGAGTGTGTGAGAGTGAAGAGTAGAGAGAGAGAGAGAGAGAGAGAGAGAGAGAGAGAGAGAGAGAGAGAGAGAGAGAGACTGAGACGGAGGAGAAGCATTCTTGCAAAAATAATATACTAAGGCATATATCACGGCGCAGTGGTTGGAACGGAATTTCAAGTTAGAGAGACATAATGCATCATAATAATGACATTTTGCAAGTAACACGGACACGTTGCTATGTAACACAGACAGGTTACTATGTAACAGAGACACATAGATTATAGTAGGTACAGTTTCGTGAGGACAATGTTTTCTAGATGAATGATAGCTTAACCCTGTGGGCACCGTTTGCGGTTCTTTGAGGGAAGCATTCTGTCCTAACAGGTATTATTTTAAACGGTGACAAAATGATATATTTGTATTCGAGTGTGTCAGGTAAACAGACTTACTACAGGGATTAAACAAACATCTGACTATTCTGAGATATTTACCTCGTATGTTATGTTTTTTTTAATTCTAGGCCAGGTGCAACAGTATTGTATACATATATATACATAGACATATGTATAAGATATATAGTATACATAAAATACGTACAAAATACATACAATAAATGTAAAAATATGCTTACGTATAACCGAAATACAGTATTTTAAATTTATTTAATAATAAAAAATATTGATGATAGCAGCAGCAGTAGTAGTAGTGCTTTTATCATAATCATTACCATCATCAATATTTTTATTATTAAATACATTTTAAATACTGTAGTATTAATAATAATAAAATAATAATAATAATAATAATTATTATTATCATTATTAATGTAGTAGTAATAGTAGCAGTTGTAGCAGCAGTAGTAGTAGTAGTAGTGTTTTATCATAATCATTATCATCATCAATATTTTTATATTATTGTTGTTGTTGTTATTATTATTATTATTGTTGTTATTTATATTATAATGATACAAAGGACAACAACAACAACAATAACAATAATGATAATTAGCTCAGACATGTATATTAAGGAAAATAATACATGTAGTTAAACAAAATAATAGCATCTGAAATAATTAAGTTGAATATATATTTTTTTTCTGCTCACCATTATAATTATTTTACGCTGAAGTTATTTAATTAAATAAAGAAAACAAAATTATTATCGTCATTGTCGTTGTTATTGTTGTTAATAATATTATTACTGTTATTATTATTATTATTATTATTATTATTATTATTATTATTACAACAACTATTATTATTATTAAAAAAGTATAGCGTGCTAAATTACTATTAATAGTTATAACAAATAAATTTGCTATATATTTCTTTTTATAAAAATGTAAAAAAAAAAGAAAAAATCTCGCCAAAGAATATTCTTGCTGTTAAAAAGAAAACTAAAAATAATGAAATCAACTCACACATGACACATCACAGTAATTAAGTATTTGTTTATTTTTCTTATCTGGATATTATAAATACAAATCATTTTTTTTTTTTCATTTTCATCCCGGTTTACTGATTGAGCGACGCGTTATCCTGTTAAAACTTTACGCAGTGTCACTAAATCGGGTAATTTTCCGGCTCTCTCTCCCGTAAAATGGAAACCTAGTGCATCTGACAAGCCGTGAAACTCAAACCACGGCGGCCCTGTCAGCTCAACAATGGACTACAAACTCGAGAAAATGCCGCTTTTCAAAGGAGCCTTGGACGTATCTATCAAACAACGTAAAGAACAGTTCCCCACCCAGGGAGAAGCGAAATCCATGCTCTAAAGACCGTCACAAAAGAGAGCGTAAAAAAAAAAAAAAAAAAAAAAAAAAAA
The DNA here is from genome assembly GCA_012295275.1 of Chrysomallon squamiferum. Lineage (NCBI taxonomy): Eukaryota > Metazoa > Mollusca > Gastropoda > Neomphalida > Peltospiridae > Chrysomallon > Chrysomallon squamiferum. The sequence goes on from CM022670.1 coordinate 17,739,983, forward strand.
TATTAAAAAAAATATGAAGAAGAAAAAGAAAACGAAGAAAAAAAAAAAAAAAAAAAAAAAAAAAGTGCGCTACCGCTTTTCTGCAGTTAAAGCGTGGTTAGTTTTAATTAAATTTCTTAAATGGTTTATTTTGTAAATTTCTCCCGAGATAGTTTGTAAACACACAGTAAAAAAAAAATTGTATATTAATAATTCAATGTATTTATATATATATATTTATATATATATATATATGTATGTATGTATGTATGTATATATATTACTAGTATTTCTTTATACAATAATAATAATGATAATAATAATAATAATAATAATAATAATAATAAAAATAATAATAATAGTAGTAGTAGTAGTAGTAGTAGCAAAATCAGTAAAAATATTAGTGATAGTAATTGTAGTAGTAGTAATAATAATGGCATTAAAATAATTATTTTTATCATAAATATCTGTATGAATACAATAATAAAAAAATAAAAACATAATAAATTATATTCATATTTGTGGTAACATTAATAATTTTTATTATTCGCTAATAGTTTATTTACGAGTAATGTTCTTTTTATTCTTATGCACATATCTTTATTATTTTATAGACTAATGAAACTTAAGTGTCGATAAGTTTTATATTTCTTATATTTAATGAATAAAATAAAAGAAACAAAATTTATTATTACCGATTTGAAATTATTGGTTAAGATATTAATTTTTACTGTTCTTGCAGTTGTTGTTTTAATCGAAACATTATTATTATTATTATTATTATTATTATTATTATTATTATTATTATTGTTATTATCATCATCATCATCAGTATTATTATTAATTCTGTTGTTAATATTATTACTTTTTGTTTAACTACTTCTACTGTAATTATTATTATAATTTTATATTATTATTATTATTATTATTATTATTATTATTATTATTATTAATGGTCATAATCATTATAGCAATAATAATAATAATAACTATATCAATAACAACAACAAAAACAACAACAACAATAATATTAATAATAATAATAACAAAACAAAAAAAAACCGATTTAATTCAATTAAACTTCTGTAATAAATACTGCGCTGAGGAAATGAAATTTTCGTTTACGCACGTGGAAAAACAGCAAACAGTGTTTAAGTGAAATGAAAACAGCAAACTGACCAGGAAGTCTCAGTAATCTGTTGTTTTTTTCCCGTTATCTGTCTCAACAAATTAAATACCCGCATGTGAATTTAAACATCAGCATTAATAATTTACACGCTATCTCTGCTTACAAACAAACCAGGAATTTATTTTATTGTAATATATTGAGAGAAATTTTAAGGTTCGTAAATTATTTCATTTCTAACCGTAATAAATTAAAATAATTTTATTATTTTGAGTTGTGTTAATGCACGACCATTTAGGAAATATTTATCTTGAATTAAAAAAAAAAATTATCCTTCAAAACCCAGACATTTTATTTTATTTTTGTAACACGTTGTTTTAGTGCGATTTTACGATTTGTAAATTTTATAACATTATCAGTTATTCGTGTTTTAAAATATTGTAAAAAGATGGTTAAGTTTTTTTTCATTAATAGACTAATGAAATTTTCACGGATTTTTATTTCAAAACTTTGACATGTCGCAAATACAAAATATATTAAATTTACAAAACTGACAATATCCGATTTAATATAACGCAAAGAAAAAGAAGCAATAAAAATATTTTTGATATTTTTATTTTTAATTTTTTTTGGCATTTTATAAGTTTAATAATAATAATATTCGGAAGATGAAGAAATATTAAAATAATATTTGTCAGACAACTAATATTGTTTTATATAACGTTGTCTGTTGGTCTGATTATATCTTTTTCTATTTGGCGTATAGAAAATACTTTTTACTTAACGCGTTCTCTATAATAATTTATTCAGAAACACAAGTATATAAGGAAAAAATGCTTCCACCTTTAATAATAATAATAATAATAATAATAATAATAATAATAATAATAATAATAATAATAATTATTATTATTATTATTATTATTATTAAGGTGGAAACATTTTATAAAATATCTTTTTTCAATATAAAATTATTTTACCTTATAGATAGATACTATTTGCTGTCTTAATTATTATTATTATTATTATTATTATTATTATTATTATTATTATTATTAATATTATCATTATTATAGTCATCATCATCATTATCATTATTGCTGTCGTCGTTATTGTTGTTACTAGTATTGTTTTTGTTCTTCTTCTTCTTTAAAAAATTATTATTATTATTATTATTATTATTATTATTATTATTATTTTTATTATTATAGTCATCTTTATCATTACATAATCAAGACCATAATAACATCTTCATTTCTGACACAGATGAGAATATATTTAATGGATATTTTAAATAAAGTCTATGGTATGTATGAAGAATAATTATATCCCCCGCCTCAGTGTATTGTATTTTTCTTTCCTGTGAATACTGAAACACAGAGAGGGATTACAGAAATACGTGGGTTAAAAGGGCTGTGATACGTTACAGAGTGTCGACAGATACACGCAGTATGTAACACAGAAAATATCTCAGATATGTAACTTGTGAGTAGTTTAGTATGGCGTGTGATTTTAAGTTCGTATATAACTATGTGTTTGTCTGATTGTGTATGTCTTTGTGTATATGAATGTACATGCATGCATGTATATATATATGTATGTATGTGTGTATATGTATGTATGTATATATATGTATGTGTATATGTATGTATGTATGTATATATATGTATGTGTGTGTATATATATAAATGTGTCTGTGATATATATATATATAAATGTGTATATGTATTATATTTATACATATTTATGCATGTATACATGTATGTATTTTATTATTATAAAATTTATGTATGTATATATATTTGTAAAATATATATATATATATATATATATATATATGTGTGTGTATATATATATATATATAAATATATATGTATGTATGTATATTTGTGTGAATGTAGAATTTTGTATTAGTATATTTGTCTATGAAAAGTGCATCACTTAAATAAATTTAATGGATGAACGAATAGATAGATAAATAAATAAATAAATAAATAAATAAACAAATATAAATCTACAGTTTAATATTAATTTGTTTTTACGTTTTGATTAGAGACACTTTTTAACTAGGTGACTAATCTAAATGACAATACACGGGTACAGTGAAGAAATTATTATTATTATTATTTTTTTTTTAAATAAAAAAATAGAGAAGAAATTTTAATTATACGAGTGACTTGTTTTAAAGTCGTGTTACTTTCATAGCCAGGGAGGAATTTTTTTTGATGACTGCTAATTCAAGACACAGGAACCGCCTCCCACCCCTAGCAAAGTATCGTGTCTCATATACCCCGGGGGTGGGGATTAGACTTTGTGACCCCTGGGTATGTGTCACGTGGCATTCAGGTAACCATACGCACCTGTGGGTATAATGCTTTAAGGAGTGTGACACTTGTCACGACAAATATTACTTAGATAAAAATAAATAAAACGGGTATAGTAAAAAATATCGTGCCCATACACCATAGCTATTGCAGTGCTTACATAATAAGACTTATTCAAACAAAAAAAAAGAGAAAAAAAAATGTAAAGAAAAACGTAAAAATAAATTTGTAGAAAGATCTGTCTTACCTGCCAGCCCTGCGACTCGAGCGCAATGAATGACATTTCGTTTGTAAGTTGACAATCCGTTAGAAAACAGTATCACAGTCTCACTTCTTTATATAAAGGTAAAAAACGAGACTTATTTGTTTGTTGTCAACAAAAAAAACAACTTTTCAACAGAATAGTTTTCTTCCAAGTTGTAGATTTATGCTACGGGCGAAAAAAATCCCCTGTCCAATTGTTGCCGAAATGTTTGTCGCCGTTCGTCGAAGATTCACAAGCCCAGACTATATCTAACCTGGAGCGTCATACTTCTAAAACTGTCCCCTGGCACAAATGCAACCTGGTTATCATTTCTAATTCCAAGTGATTTTCATTCAAATTTTTGTTTTTTCTTGTCCCGCCCGATCGGCTCCGATTGGCTGATCGGTTTCCGAACTCGTATGATGGGAGGCGCCTAAAGCAATGACCGAACCCAAGTTAGCTTTCCGCATAATAAATTTAACACAGCGACGAATGCCTCGTGATAAAATAGCCCGGTCAGATAATTGACACACGGAAACTTTTGGATTGGAATATTGGCAGATTCAGATCACAGAAGACCGCCACGCTGGGTGTGAGAGAGAAACTGCTAATTCTAACTTCTTTTTTTTTTTTCAACAAGCATTGCGTTTTCTTTTCTTTATCGTGTCTTCCAGTTTTCTTAACGGAGTTATCTTTCTTTGAAACTGTTTAGCGCGCCAGTAATCTCGTGTTCGTATTTTGATAGAGGATAAGACGTAGAACAAAGAAGAAAACAGAGAAAGAAGAATAAGAAGAAGAAAAAATAATTAGAAAAATATAATGAAGACGTATAAGAAGATGAACAAAGAAAGAAAGAAAGAAGAAATAATATAAAGCTACGAAGTAAAAAAAATTAATTAATAATCTTAGTTATCTCCCCGTGTTTCTTTAACACGACTATGAGTTAAACTGTAAACGAAACAAGACATTTTTGTTGTAGTCTCAAAATCCTTTTAACGCGTGGCTAGCAGACCACAAAAAAACATCCATACACCACCAGTTGTCGCTTCACCGGGGCCACTTATTTATTTCTCCTATAAGTTTATTTTTCTCAGACGTTTCCATTGAAGAGAGAGCGATGTAAATGAGACGATTACTGATAAATAAAGAGGAAAATTTTCTGGTTATAGTTCGCTTGGTGTCTCATTGAAAAGTTTGTTAGAGCGAAGCGTATCACACTGAATAAAAGATTTTAAAATATTATTTTTTTATGATTAAGACGATGTTTTCATATGGGATGGGTTTTGAAATATATTTTATGTTGTTTGTTTGTTTTTTTTTTCCTTTTTTTTTTCTCCTGTTGTGGATAAAAATATTTAGGTTTGGAATAACGTATGAATTAATGGATTAGGGTAAAACGATAATAACTGTATATTGTGATGATGATAGCTGTGTTGTTAGTGATCATCACAAACCATTATGATTGACAACAATAACTAATGATGATAAATGTTGTTGTTATGTAACTGATGGCGACATTGATGATAATAAATACGACAGTATGAATAACAATAATATAATAATAATAATAATAATAATAATAATAATAATAATAATAATAATAATAATAATAATTATGATTATTATGATTCTTTTCTTCTTCTTCTTCTTCTTCTTATTATTATTATTTTGATTATGTTCTGAAACTATGTAATGATGTGTCTGTTTTGTTCTTTCTCTCTCTCTGTCTCTGGTTTTATCTCTGCCGGTCTGCCTGTGTGTGTGTGTGTGTGTGTGTGTGTGTGTGTGTCTCTCTCTCTCTCTCTCTCTCTCTCTCTCTCTCTCTCTCTCTCTCTCTCTCTCTCTCTCTCTCTCTCTCTCTCTCTCTCTTCTTTCCTTCGTCTTACTGAATATCAGTTCGTTCGGAGTTAATCTCTCATGAATGTAACCATCACGTGATCTAAACGATCTGTTTTATGTCTGTCACGTTCATCCGGTCGTCTGACAGTCCATTACCTGTTCATTAATATTTAACTGACTCGGAATGAGAAGTGTCTATAATCACATGTGTTTGTCCAAGAATATAATTTACACGTCAGTGTGTGTTGTAAATACTGTAAATAAAGAAAAACACTCGATGGGACATGAAATGATGAAAAATATTTAATAATTATACGTCCATATCTTCATCCATCCAAAGGTAAAACTGTCAGTCAAATTATTTTTAGAGACCATCCAGTTGTCTGTCCATCTACCAGTTCATCCATCCGTACATGCAACTGTCCAGTCATCCATCTAGCCATCCTCCATCAGTTCATCCATTTATTCATCCCTCTGACCATCCATCCATCCATTCTTCTGATCGTCCATCTCTTATCTTTATCCTTCTGTCCATCCATTATCTGTTATTCATCTATCTATATGTTGTGTGTATTACTGCATCCTTCTTTTTTCTATCTCGTCCGTATGTCCGTACAAGTGTCTGTGCATACATCATCGATTCCTAAAGTCAAGTCTCAGGAAATTAATTTGTTACATAATAATGTTCTGTCATATTACTCAGAGTGTAATTAGAAGCAGATGTTAAAATTACACAAAATACGTGAATAGCTTTCACACAAGACTTGTGGAAAAGTGAAAGTTATGGAACGTCAACATTTATTTATTTATTTATTTATTTATTTATTTATTTATTTATTTAATTATCTGTTTATTTTATTTTATTTTATTTTATTTCATTTATTTATTTATTTATTTATTTATTTATTTTATTTTATTTTATTTCATTTATTTATTTTATTTATTTATTTATTCATTTATTTATTTATTTATTTATTTATTTATTTATTTAATTTATTTAATTATCTGTTTTGCATAAAGGCTTTCTGTAAAGGTATTCAAACACATAATATTTTCAAGATTTAACGCAGAATTAATAAATTCACATAAAAATAAAATTGATGGTAGATACCCAAACATTCAGTATAATTACTGGCTAATCCTGTGATTATTCTTAACTTGTATTTAATCCAGATTTTGTACCGCGCAGAACACAGCTCATTTGCTTCAAGCCATACACATTTATACATTTTACAACATTTGCCAAATCTGAATATTTTCTATAAAAAACAACACGATACGGTTTTAATTTTTATTTTAATTTTTAATTTTTATAAAACTGTAATTATGAATCACTCAGTTGTTTTTTTCAGTCATTATCTGTGTATATGTCTGACATACTAATTATTTAACTTTTGTACTGGTGAAAGTATGATTTAATATTTCATGGAACAAACTTCTATACAATATTACAAACGAAGAACTCAGAATAAAATATTAAAATATTAAAGAAATTCAGTTAATTTATACGTTTTCTTTTCACCCTCTCTTTATTATAGAGAATCGTGAGAAGAAAATGTGAAGAGTATTTTTATTATCTATAAATATAACTAACAGAGAAGGGTAATAAATAATCTGGAACGTTCAATGATCTCTGTTTTGGGCACAGAAAAAGTGAAACAGTAAAATTACTCATCCAACTGAAATAAAACAAATTTCAAATTAAATCTACTGAGCGAATTTAAAACAAATTTCAGACTAAACCAGTTATAAGTAAATTTTAACAAATTTCCAACTAAAGCTACCATTATTAAATTTAAACAAACTTCACATTAAAGTGGTATTAGAAAATTTCAACAAATTTCAGACTAAACTTCTACTATAAAAATGTTTTAACGAATTTTAGACAACAAAACTGCTGTTAGAAAATTTTAACAAAGTGAGAGTTTCTAAAAGGACTCTAGCTTCTCCAGATGTTTATGAAATTAGAAAGGTATTAGGATCGCCTCTTGGTGACAGCTCCTTCCAGAGTTTTCTTCTTCTGAACGTCTAACCAACTTGGACTGCCAGCCAAAGCAGAATCACTCATCTTTTATTGCTCTCGGGTTTTGATGTTGAAAATTAATTAAACGTTATTTCAATTAATACATTAACTGGTTTTATTTTATTTTATTTTATATATATATATGTATAATATTTTTACCTGGTACCAAGTTACGATTTCTGTACCCACCAACCTTGAATCCCATGACTCAATCACAAAACTAGGTAACTGCTACTTAACTTTCTAGTACACTTAATTATAACTTTTTATGATACTTATTAAAATACCAAGAACTTCTTCAGCAAATGAAATTACTACGAGGCATTTGTAATCTTTAAATAGTGGACCGAGGCAAATATTTTTTGTTTTAATGAAATTTTATGCGTAAACAGGAAAAGTTCAGACAGTGTAACGATTGCTTGACTGAAATGGAAAAATTAAAACAGATTTTTAATAATAATAATAATAATAATAATAATAATAATAATAATAATAATAATAATAATAATAATAATAGTAATAATAAATTTAAAAAGTTGGAAAACAAAAGTTAAATTTATTAAAATTTATAAGGCGATCGTGAAATATTAGTTTATGTTATCATTTACAAAATATACAAAAAAATCTTCGGCAATTCAAATACAAGTTCTGTTTGTTGTCCTTAGAAAGAATCAGCAAACACTGTATTAATTAACGACTGTGTTTGTTTGTTATTAGTTTGTTTCTTTGTTTGTATATTTATTTATTTATTTATTTATTTATTTATTTATTTATTTATTTATTTATTTATTTATTAGTTAGTTACTTTATCTATTTTATCTATTTGTTTATTCATTCATTAATTCGTTCGTTCGTATGTTTTTTATTTATAAATTTATATAATTATTTATTTATTTCATATGCATTTTTTGGTTTAAATATTTATTTATTTATTTATTTATTTATTTATTATTATTATTATTATTATTATTATTATTATTATTATTATTATTATTATTATTATTTATCGTATGTAAGTTAAAAAAGACAAAAGTAAATAATGCAAAAAGAAAAATCAGTTTTCGTCTTGTATTCTGTGTAAAAACATTTTATTACAAATGATAAATTAATAAAAAAAATTATATCTGTTACAGAATTATTGAGACAACAAAAATCAGGAAAATATTCATCTTTATTTCATTCAGTTTTTCGTCTATCTTACTTTCTTTCCACCTAACAGTGGTTTTGTTTCTGTAATTTTGTTTTTCTTTTTTGGTAATTATAGATAATAAAAAGGAAAATATTCATGAATTATTAAACTTGACTCTTCTATATCATGCTAATTGTTCACTACTACTACTACTACTACTACTACTACTACTACTACTACTACTAATAATAATAATAGTAATAACAATAACTACAGTAACACTGTCAATAACAGACAAACAACAGCAACAACAACAAAAAACTAAACAAATATTATAGACGAACGAGTTGAAAAAATACGTAAGTAAGTAAACATTTCTCTCCCTGTCTGAACTGCCATACATAACGTAACGTAACATAGCTTCTACTGCTAACTCTTTTGCTAGCTATCTGCTAATGGTTGCATCTTGATGTATATTTCTAAGAGATAAAACACGTTATAAAAATACCATCAGCCTTCATCGCGCATTCACCTAAGTATGCATTATGTACATCATTACGTGAGGACTGGAGCCCGCAGCCATACATTAACCTTCAATAACAAGCTAGATTAGTGCTAATATAACATTATAACACGTCTCCCACCACACTTTCATATTTCATTTATCACAGAGCAAATCTCTGAACAAAACAGTGGCAGGTTATTTTTAAAATTGTCTTTCCGTTTTAAGTCAGATCTCTCTCTCTCTGTTTATATATATATATATATACATATATATATATACATATATATATATATATATATATATATATATATATATATATATATATATATATATATATATATATATATATATATATATATATATATATATATATATACACACATATATATATATATATATATATATACACACACATATATATATATACGCAAGTATATAATAATATATGTGTATGAGTTTGTGTGTGAGTGTGTGTGTACCAGACTTGTTGAAATGTTATCAGTTTTGTAAAACAAATAAATAAACAAACAAACAAATAAATAAATAAATAAATGCAAATAACATTTCTTCACACAAATAGCAGTTATATTTTTTAACTTTTCAAATATTTCCAAACTGAAATTTATAAAAAAAAAAAAATGTTAACTATTAAAAAATTCTAGCAAACATCCTCATAATAATTTTTTATTTATCTATTTTAGTGAACATGAAAGCTAAATTACATATTTAGACATAAAAATAAAATTAACTTAAGTAAAGGCGAAGTTGCAAGAAACTTTTCAAATTTCATTTTGTAATTTATTAAAATAAATAAATGAATTCTCTTCGGAATAATAAAGAAACATGAATGAAATTATTTTCAAAGTAACTATTTCTCAGAAAACCTGATATAATTTTGTTTTTCTTGATATTTTTTGTATTTAAGGTTTCTTTAGAAAGTGGGTATTAAAAAAATAATAATAATAAAATAAATAAATAAAAATAAAAATCGCAACCAATAAAAATTGGACTGGTAAATTATTTGTAAGTTAAGATAGTTCAGAAAGATTACGATCATAAAAAACAAAAAAACAAATTTTTTTATTTTTTTAAAAATTATAAATAAAAATAAATAAAACTAATCCCCCGCGAATTTCCCCAAACTGCAAAAATGTACGATGGTCATTTCTAGTGTTTCTCTATTTCTTTGCTTTCCCGCCGTTTTCACGCGCCAATTCAAGTTTCACATTGCTAAGTGGCGGAATATCTTGTGTGTAGAGAAAAACACTCTTTGTTTGATTCTCAAACTTGCCGCGAGACCACGCCACGAAAACACCTGCCTTTTGCCCTATTATCTTGTCAACATTCATAAAACGATGATCGAAAAATTGTCCAGCGACTATCGCTTGCTTTCCTACTCGTAATGGACGCACCAGCCAAAGAGGAGATTGCTTCTTCAATATTTAATTCCCATCAAATATTATGGTCCTCCCGGCAACATCCCTTTCCAGAAATCTAATTGCGTGACCCCGAGTCAACTGTTATCAAGCGCGGTCTGGGCTCATTTGGGGTGCATGTTCGTGCACAAGCTGCAAATTGACATTGACGGGCTCGTTAAGCGACTTCAGTTATTGATACGCGACTGATGTCGGCCGCTTCTTGTCACAGACCCAGTGTCGAGTGTCAGCTTGCATCGTTTGGTTATTTCTCTACGTCACATTCCCAGTTCCTTGGTTATCTGCCGTTATGACGTCGTATTAGTTAAAAGTTTGGGTTACGTTCGTTAAAATGTTGCAGATGTTTAAGAACAGTATTACGTTGACAAATAACAACGTATAGCACTATGGCAACAGTGTGATAAAGAATTACTACTGCTACTACGACGACTGCGTCTACTACTAACAATAATAACACCGCTATTACACTATCACCACTACACCATAAAGTGAACCCAATAATAACAACAAACTAAATGAATAACATCTGTATATTTTTTACGTATATATATCGAATGTATGCCTTTCACCGTAATAGAAATATTATATCTTCTTATAAAATCACGTCATCGGTAATGTTTTAATAATTTATTTACAGTTAGAACATTGGATAAACATTAATAACAGTAACAAAGAACGACGATGACAACAACAACAATAATAATAAAAATAACAACAACAGTAACAATAATAATCTAAAGTCATCTAAACTTTTCATTCTTCATCCATCCATGTATACCTTGACAACCATGTTTATAACTGCGTGACGTCATACTATTATTTATTATTGCAGACAGCGTCATTTCTAAGTAAGACAAATACATTTTTGTTATAAATAATTAAAAATTTTAGATATCATCGTTTGAATGTCAGGAGATTTGGTAAGCTATAGCTTCACACACCACAGGTAAGTCCGTTCATAGGAAATTAGTAAACAATAGTTTATTTTTGAATAATAATAATACAAAAATGTTTATAAAAATCACTAGCAGTCTTTCAACCGTCTTTTCACTGAAAGTCTGTTTTTTCATTTATAAACGAAAACAGTACTATATTGACATAGATAGATAGATGGATAGACAGATAGAATAAGATAGATAGATAGATAGACAGATAGATAGATAGATAGACAGACAGCTAGTTATACAGAGATATATATATATATATATTTAGAAAGACAGACATACAAACAGAAACAAATAGAAAAAGAGACAGAGAGACACAAAGAGAAACAGACAGGGAGTGAGGGAAACAGAGGTGATAAAGACACAGAGTATCGGAACACGACGTATCAATATACGTTTTTGTCGTTTCTTCGTGTTTGACTGATTTAACACACGAAGAACCTTTAAAACGACGCCTCTCACTAACTGAACAGCACTGAACACACGAAACAACATTTACATTCCATAACAACTTCTTTCATCACTGACACATTCGCACTTCCACCTGGCGGTATTTAACTCTGTCAAACTCCGTTAATGTTCCCCTGCACACCAAGTCAAAAACCAATCAATCACTTGCTCTGAGCGGGCGCCATTTTTTGTAATAAACCGTTATAAGTTTCCGTCGTGATAAAGATACCGTTACATTGCCCGCTTCTGTAGATACTTCTACAGAAGAACTCTGATAACGGTAAATGGATAGTTGTTTCTGCAGCGTACACACGTAACGCGGTTTTCCCTTTGATGTTAACAAAAAGTGTTTAACAACGCCTGGACGTTCTATTTACTTCCAGCGAGAAATGTGAACGCTTAAAAGGATGCTGACGTCTGGACAATGTGGAAGACAGTAATGTGGAAAATCGTACACAGACAGAAATTCAGAGATACAGGCAGACAAATAGACAGATAGATAGACAAACAGACAGACAGACAGACAGACAGATAGAAGGATAGACAGTAGAAATATATACAGATAGATAGATGGACAGACAGACAGATAAATAAATAGATAGAAAGTCGACAGATAGATATATAGATGGAATCTAGGTAGGTAGGCAGGAAGATAGATAGATAGATAGATAGATAGATAGATAGATGGATAGACATAGACATATATATATATATAGATATAAAGATCGACCGATAGATAGATAAACAGACAGATATACAAAGATACAGATGCACAGACAGAGAGAAACGGATATATACATGAATAGTCAAATAGAGAGAATGGATGAGAAAGATAAGAGAAAGAGAGAGAAGACAAGTGAGTGGTTTCTGGATGTTCTGTTTTCTGCAGACGTCTGCCGTGTGAGCAGATGTAGTAACATTAGCACGTCTTGTGTGAACTGACCGCACAGGATGTTTCTGCGCGAAGCTAAATAAACCGCAAATAGTTTGTCGTATGTATAAATAATAATACACAGATTTTAATGGATAGGCGTAGAAGGATAAATACAGGGGAACGTGAAACCAGCGTACCTCTACATTTATACACATACATACATATACACATACATACATACATACATATACACATACATACATACATACACATATACATTTATAAGTTAGTAGTGGTACTACATAGTAGTATGGTGTGATTTCATGGTTGTAGTAGTAGTAATAGTAGTAGTTACAGCAGCAGCAGCAGCAGTGGTGGTAGTAGTAGTAGTAGTAGAAGTAGTAGTAGTGGAATATCTATCAGGCCATTTATTCTGAAAGGATTCAAATTCTGGGAATAAGGCTTCATACGTATATACATCTATATCTATATATATATATATATAACAATAAAAAGAATGAAACTGTTTAACACAAATAAATTATTACACACAAAAAGGCAGTTTTCAAAATGTTCTGGTTTGTAGCAGTGGTTTGTAGTATTGGTGGTGGTTTGATATTAGTTACAGTGTACTGATCATGATTTCGGTATTGTTAACAACAATTTAGAAACCAGCTTTGATATTAATTTTCCTATTACGTGTAACCAACATTTCAGTATGGTACATATCTGTACAAATATAAAACTCCCCTATCTGTACAAATATAAAATGAGCATTCCCCAACTGTACACATATGAAATTCCCCAGTTGTACAAATATAAAATTTGCCTATCTGTACAAATATAAAATGAGCATTCCCCTAACTGTAGAAATATAAAATTCCCCTAGTTGTGGAAATATAAAATTCCCCTCTCTGTACTAATATAAAATGAGAATTTACCTATCTGTACAAATGTAGAATGAGCACTGACCTATCTGTCTTAGCTAACGTGACATGAGTAAATATTTCTAACACAAGTAAACACAGACACGCTGAATTCGACAAGAACTCCATCCAAACACTTAATACGTACACCTTATCTCCCAGTCTGACACTGCGCTGTTAACAATCAATTTAACAAGAGTTATTGTGTGTATTAGGTTACAAATTGTGTGTTTATTACGACCAGTAGCTTAAAAGCATTTACATATATGTAGTTATGTGTGGTGATTTCGCGCATTCACTTTCTGCACGGTTAACGTGTAGGTTTTTGTGAAGTGAAGTCGTCACGTGATGTAAAAAGAAAGTTTAATTAATTTAAAACTGGAACTGCAGAGAGAGTGGAATAGGATTTGTTGAATTTTATGAATTTAGGAACATTTAATTTTTAATGTCTAATAGCAGTAATAGTATTATTATTATTATTATTATTATTATTAGTAGTAGTAGTAGTAGTAGTAGTAGTAGTAGTAGTAGTAGTAGTAGTAATAGCAGTAGTAGGAGCAGCAAAAGCAGCAAAAGAAAAAATGACAGTATATATGTGTGTGTGTGTGTGTGTGTGTGTGTGTGTGTGTGTGTGTGTGTTTATCTTATGAAATACCGAAAAGAAATTAAAAAAACAAGTAAACAAACAAATAAATAAACAAACAAACAAACAAACAAATAAATAAACAAATAAATAAACAAACAAACGAACAAAAAACAATCAAAATCTTCTAGTGTTTTAAATAGCTGAAATGACGATGATAATAAAATTCACACAAGTGTTTGAGTAACGAATGACAAGCACACGGGAGACAGGACACACGCTGCTATATATTTCTCATTCCAGTGTTTAAAAAAGAATTTGTGACAGTTTGTTCTTTTGTCTAGTGACAGTTTCTCTATTTCGGTGCACGAAAAAGCTGATATATGCGTCATTCTCCTGGTACACATCCCTTTCCTTCAAACAAAGCACCTGACTTTTATAGGTAACGCACAGGATATAAATCAGCTCGGAAATCCAGCACAACAGACAGAAAGTTCGTTTGAAATCAACAGCCAGGTTAATTACGCGTGATGCTTTAATCCGATCCACCAACATTACTCTTAATAATTACCTGATAAAGATTAACGCACCTGGATGGATTAATATACCGTGAATGATTAACACACATTTATAGCAACAACAAAAAAATATATATAAAAGAATAAAAAGAAAATATTTTATATCAACGTAGCTGCTATAAAAATAAAACAATAAAAAAAAAAAAAAAAAAAAAAAAAAAGGAAAAAGATGAAACTGATTGCATTTACTGATAACCCATTGAATTCAAGGCTCTCTTTTCGCTCCTTTTCCCTCGAGACGTAATTCGTTTATTGTTTTATTTCTTTTCTACGCTATTAAGACCACTGGGTAATGGACACCACACCTGCTGTAACAGGTAAGATATCTAGGTGTGATATCGATGACGCTGGGCTCACTTTGAAGTCGTTCTGGAAATAACGGTATAATGCTCTTCCAGTGAAAATATGCCAGGGGGGGCGAAATTCATTGTATTGTGTGTGTGACAAGCAAAGTCATAAACGTGAAATTACGTCTATAGTGAAACATTTTAAATGTATTGTTTAATATGTATGTTGATTACGTTCAGAAATTGAAGAAGAAGAAGAAGAATAACGATAGCTATAATAATAATAATAATAATAATAATAATAATAATAATAATAATAATAATAATAATAATAACAACAACAACAACAACAACAACAACAATCTAATGTTACCTGTTGTAACTACATTTATTATTGCCTGACGTTATACTATTGTTTTCTCATTACAGATAACGTCATTTCTGTTTAAGGTAAGAAATAAATAAAGAAAGAAAGAAGAAACATAAGATAAAACAAAATATCTATTCTTGATGTTTAATTTTTTACTTTTTTCTTCTTTCTTTCTGAGCTTTACAAAACTACTATGATAATGTCATTTATAAGCAAGATACTTCGAATAACCATTACTTCAAAGTTACTATAACGACATACTTTAGCAAAGATGTAGAAATCAGTAGATTTTTTAAATTTTTGTTTGAAAATAAAATTGACGGCGACTGCTACTTTCTGATTATTATGTTTCTATTCCAGAAAATAAAAATATAAAAATATGTGTGTGTGTGTATGTGGTAATAAAAAATAAATAAATAAATAAATAAATACATTACGTATATTTACTAAATTATCAGATACAGACACAGATATATGTTGCTATTTTAAAATATCATAACAACAACAGAAGAGACGAGAAAATGTTTTATGAGAGTTGAAAAATTACAAACATCAGTTTAAATATTTAAATTACTCTTTTAAACTGAATTTAAAACAATATATTTATTTTATTACGCTATCGTATTCACGTAGATAATTAGCTTAGTGCCTTTGTTATCATCACTTCAGCTGCGTCTACTACTTTTGTTGATGCTCATGCTGCTACTGCCATTACTTAAATTACTGTTGTTGTTATTATTATAAATTAATGAATTAATTTATCTTTTTACTTTTTATTATTATTATTATTATTATTATTATTATTATTGTTATTATTATTATTATTATTATTATTATTATTATTATTATTACTACTACTATTACTATTATTATTAATTAATTAATTAATTTATTTATTATTTTATTTAATTTTATTTAATTTAATTTTATTTTTTTAGTTAACAAGTATTTTTTATTCTCATTTATTTAAAGGTAAAGAAATTAGACACAGAGACATTTTAACAAGGTTTACGACAGAAAAAAAGAAAAAAGCAAAAAAAAGCAGAAGAAATAAATAAAATAATTCATGTTTGCGATACCTCAAGTTTAATAACAAATATAATTTCTTTATCGTCACCGATAGTTAATGATTACTTCTAACACCGGTGAAACTTACAAAACAAAACAACCAACCAAATAACCTCGATTGTATTATCGTGTGTTGATCTTATCGTGTGTGTGTGTATATATATATATTATAATTATTACTGCTGTTGTGATATTTTTCTTCACTATTTTAATGTATTATACGGACACACGCACCCACGGACGCATTACCCGTCGGCTCCTAGTACTTCTGACACTAATTTATTAGATTTTTATTAAACGATACGATCAGTTTTACATTTATTAACAACTGCAAATATCGCTGATTTTCACTTATTGATTTGTTCCACGAAAACAATACGTATTATTTTTTTATTAGTATAGGACAGTGACGTCTCGGCTCGTTAAACGAGCATTGTCTTCGCGATATCAGATTTCATTTAACACATGGTCCCCTTGGTTATCGCGCCGGGGACTGCCACCAGTATTGAACAAGAGAACAAGGCGTGAATTTCTGAGAACACCCAACAGGAAAATAACCGTCATACCGTGAAGACGCACACGTACGTTACGGACAAATGACTGGTGTAAGTGGGCCGGTTACAGAAATGAAATGAACATGTAAATTGACATCCTTTTTAATGACGGGAGAAATGCGACAACAGAAGTTTTTATGTCAATTTAATTATATGAAAATGAAAAGTTTATTAAGATTACGAAATGATGATAATGAAATAGCTGCTGCAGTATGAAAAAAATTAATGTTACGGTAATAATAATAATAATAATGATAATAATAATTATTGTTGTTATATTATTATTATGCCGACAATAATAACAATACTAATACTACTGTTTTTATTACTGTTACTACATCTATTACTAATAATAATACAACAATAACAACTGCTGCTATTACTAATAATAATAATATGAATAATAAATAAATTAATTAATTAAAATAAACAATGTAACAATACCCAAGGAAAGAAATAAAATAATAAAAGAATATTACAAACTAAAACAATAAAGATATTTTTAGAATTATTTATATACCATGAATAAAAAGAAAAACAAGAATATATAAATGAAAATAAATATTTTTTTCTTTTTCACTTTATAATTATCCTCTTCATCAAACATAATCGGTTTTAATATTTTCATTTTACGTTGACCTGTTTGTTTTTCTATCATAATTATTCTGCTGTATTCGAATTTGTTTTTCATTTAAATAAATGATAAAAAATATCTGAAGAGAAACTAAATAACATTTCTGAGAACATACCAGATTAAAAATATAATATATATAATGCTATATAGAAACAAAGAGAGAGATAATAAAGAAAAAAGAAAAGAAATAAAGAAAATTAAAGCACTACTATATCGATCAACATATCTGTTAAGAAATACACTTTACGTCCCACACGTGTTACGTTGAAACGTGACAAAGCGAGAGGGACAGAAGACATTTGTTCTGCGTCATCTTACACCGAACTACGACGTCTTTATTTCACAAGACGAAACACAATCTACGACTCTGTCACACCTGTACGACTGGTCTTTGATTCGTGCTGCGTGTAAGATTCAATATTTTACTCTCCACGTCACGGGTACCTGTCTAAGACGACTGATTGCCGAGATCGCGTTACGCTGAACAAAACAGCGTTCAGGATATAAAGAATATGCTTTGGATTGCAAACTACGGTCTTAGAGCGAATTTGCACGTGCATCTCGATGCAGGTTCGTCGTATTTACGACAACCATCATCTTTAGAAAATGTTTTTGTCATCTGTCATTGTTGGGAATGACTCTTTCTAGTGAAATTCTAATTTCAGGGAATAAAAAAAAAAAAAAAAAAAAATGGAACTAATGGTTTTCCGGAAAAACCCGAAACTTGGTTTCCGTGTTTCAGTTTTCTAACTGTGACAAACGTGAAGCAGATGATAAATTTTTATCTTCAGGTGATGTTATAAAAAAAAAAAATGAAAAAAAAAGAAAAAGAAGAAGAAGACGAATACAGTTTTAATTACATATTTGGACTTTGTTAATTTATTTATATGCTGTTCTGTTAGTACAAGAAAATTAATATATATTAAAGTGAAAAAATAAAAGAAGGATAAAAACAAAAACAAAAAAATCAAAAAAAAACAAATAAGCACATGAAATAAACCTACCTATCAAAATAAAAAAAAGTTACGCACACAAAAAATAATAAGCAAACAAAAGGTCAGCACTAATTCATAAACTGTTATTATAATGCGTCATTCCTTTGTGACGTAATATAATTATATAAATACATTTGCTTCCTTACTTGCTGATTACTTATTTATTAATATCCAAGTTACATCTTTATAACTCTCTGGTGTATATGAATAAATGAATAAATAAAATAATAAATAAATAAAATAAAATAAAATTGTTGCTGTTTATTTTAAACGTCTTATAGTTCTACAAAACTTTTAATGCTATATCTAGGCAACGATATAATGTTTTATAAATAGGCAGTTAATATTTTAAAATAATATGAAAAAAAAATATAATAACAGAAATCAAAAGCAACATTTTTAACCATCTATTTGAATAAGACTGTCAAAGTTAATTTTATGTAAAAAAAAATAAATATATATATATATAAAATGTACAATTTTCTTTATATAATATATAGTGGAAAAACAAAAAATTAAATTGAAAATTTTAAAAATGTTGGAGATAAAAATAAACCTTGTTTGCAATTGTTTTTCATCATATCAGAATTTATATTTGGCCTGTACTACATACAGTTATTTCCTTATTTTCGTTATTAACCTCGGAGATATTAATAAACGGATGAAAACCTTTTTCGTACCAAGTTTAACGTTTATCGCTGAACAAAAACATCTTAAAGCGATATACAACTACAGAACCGTCTTGAAGTGGCGGGCTCTTGCACGTGCTTACAAGAAGTTCCAAGTAGCGGGATATTGTCTACGGAGACGCACATAATAATGGAGTAAATTAAGCACGAAGAAGAAACTTATTGTTTTCTGTTTTAATTTCCTCCCCTCTGATAGAGTTTAAAGTGTTGGAAATGGTACTTAAGCTGTGGATCGGGTACTTGAAAAAAAAGAGTAATATTGGAGGAGAATAAGAATTTATTGTGTAAGGGAGAGGACAATGCAGGATTGGGACGCTGGTTTATCTACCTTTCTTGAGGCAAAAGAAACTTGAGCTAATCTCGTGAATTGTTCATTTTCGTTTGGCAAATGAACGCTAACCTGATTACTCTTCAAGTCTGAAGATAGTAAAAAAAAAAAAGAGAACGACTAACTATATGCACCTCAACGAACTGAAGAGTTCCATATTTCCCAGGGCCAGTAATTTGGCAGATTTTCGGCAAACTCCGCAATCCGGATATTGGAACGATGACTCTATCTCTACAGGTCGTGTTAGCCCCCGGGTCCTGCCGCAAATTGAAATTACCGTCACAGAGACAACGGTAAATCCTTTACCGTCGTATTTCTCGCGCCACAGAAACTGTTTCCTGGAAAATAATGAAAATTTCTGATTAAAAAATAATAATAATAATAATAAAAAATAAAAACAAATAAGAAAACATGAAGTAGATAGTGTAAAAATATTAATTTCATGTAACACTGAATTTTTCTTTTCTTTTCTTAATAATTTTATATTATTAATTTTTAAAAATATAAATATTTTTTTAATTATAATTGATTATAAAGGTTTTTCGTGATGTTGCTTTTTTTCTATATTTTATTTTGGTTCAGGTTTTTGAAATTTAGAAATATTTAATTTTTTTAAATTAAATTTCTTTTTCATCACCGAAACAAAAAGAAGTCTTAAGAATTATTTGCAGGAAACTATGTTTTTGTTTAAATAAACTATATTTTTATTCAAAGAAGCTATATTTTTAATTGAATTACCTATGTTTTTTATCTTTAAATAAGCTATAAGGGGCAAAACTACAGTAAATTTTAATTGTGCAAACTGCGAAATTGAGACAAATTCATATTTAAAATAAAAATTAATATCTTTATGTAATATATTTTCATAAAAACATGCACCCACGCACGCACAAACACGAAATGAAAAGAAAAAGCGCAACAGTACATAAATTATTTTTCTAGAATTATGAGAGAGTTAATGTTCAGTAATATAATAAATATATTTGATGATAATTTTGATGAAGATGATGATGATAACAGTAACAACAACAGCAATGATAGTAATAACTCTAATAGCAGCAGCAGTAGTAGTAGTAGTAATAATAATAATAATAATAATAATTACAACAGGAGCAGCTCCATCATATAATAAAATACAATAATATAATAATTTAAAAAAAAATATATATATATATTATAAAAAAAACTGCAACGTTTCAAAATAAAAAATAAAAGCAAAGAAGAAAGAGATAAAATAAATGTTTTCAAAAACACGACTAAAAGAAATTAAATTTTTATAATATCGTAAATTTTATTCTAAACCTTGATCTCCGTTTCGATATATTATGTGTCACTAAAACATAAACAGTTTAACTTATATTTTTCTTACCATTTTCAGTTATACTTCATCGATAATAATAATAACAATAATTACAACAACAACAATAACAACAATAACAAGATATAAATTTAAACCCCAAAACAACACCAATAATAATAATAATAATAATAATAATAATAATAATAATAATAACAAAAAGATTATTTTGTTTCGCGTTTTCTTTTATCAGTTATTTAGATAATCAGTTCGGAAAAAATGAATTTAATATTTTTTTATATAGAATTTAAAAATGTTATTATTATTATTATTTATTTATTTATTTATTTATTTATTTATTTATTTATTTGTGTGTGTGTGTGTGTTTGGCGAAGTAAATGGTAATTAAAATTTATATGAAAAAGCAAAATATAACAATCTTCTTGTTGCTGTTAGTGCTTTTGTTGATGTTATTGCTTTTATTATTAATAATATGCAGACTGAAAAAAAAAGCATTAAAAATTTAATTAACAAAATATATACTTTTTTTAAATAATATTTTATAATATTTTTATAAAACGCAGTTTACTGTTAAATAAAGTTTAAAAAAAGAAAAAAATGTTTTCGCAAATATGTGCATGAATTTTACAACAAGTAACAAATACGAAATGAAAAATCGCAAATCTGTGATGCAGTTTTACAGAAAGTAACAAAAACAACAAGAAAACACGCCGATAGTATTACGTACTGTAATTTTACGGAAAGTAACAAAAACAGAAAACTCAAAATTTATTTCAGTTTTAAAGGTATAAAAAACAAAACAATAAATAAATAAATAAATATTTAGAAATAAAAAATAAAACTCGCAAATAACATTATATACCGTAGCTTTATGTAAAGTAAGAAAAACAATTGGAAACTGTCTATTTTGTTTCTGTTATGAGGAAAAAAAATATAAAAAAATTAAAATCTCCCAACCTTATACTGCAATTTGGTAGAAAATAGCTGAAAGAAGAAAACGCGCAAATTTGCTTTGGTTTTAAGCAACGTAACAACAAGAAAACTCGCAAATTTGCTTTAGTTTTAAGCGAGGTAACAACAAGAAAATTCGCAAATTTGCTTTAGTATTAAGCGAGGTAACAACAAGAAAACTCGCAAATTTGCTTCAGTTTTAAGCGAGGTTACAGCAAGAAAACCGTGTAGTTAGAAGTAAAAGCGAGAGATAATTTTCTCAGTGTATTGGAGGCAACGAGGCAGGAACAAAGCGATGTAAACTGCCCTAATCAGTTTCCACCAGTTAGTTTGCGATATGGCCGCCAGCACAGATTTCACAAAGTTCGTCACGGGTTCTAATTGCTTTTGTCTTCTTTCGTCGCGAGACTTCCCCTCTGGGCATGCGCAAGCAGTGACGGCGAGTGTGGTGGTGATCACGCCGAACGTTAACACCGCGAGATCCCGCGGGACTTTGAGATTTTCGTGCTTTCCGAGCTAATTAAAACGTTATGAAAAAGGTATTACATGTTCTCTTTTCGTTGAAGAACGCCAGTTATTAGCCATATCCATGATTAACGAAACGGGGTCTTTCAGCAGCTCGTGCAAGGTGTGACGTCACAAGACTTCTGCGATACAGATGGCGCGAAATCGGAGAATACAGTTTCCCGTCAATTACTGTTATCACCTTTCGCGTTTTCTGAAAATTTAGAATCATACCCTTCATACTTGTCTCTGGAAATAAATTACTGTCCAGCACGTGCAGAGCTTGTGCACCTTTACCCACCTAGAAAGATGAACGATTTCTTATTTAAGTTTATTTAAAAGATGCGCATTCGATTTCAAATTAGAAAACCTTTGTCTTATAGATCCTAAATAATGTTAAATATTTATTGTGTGTTAGACAGACGAACTCTTCTCTGGAATAGAACATTTTTTTCTGCGTAAACGTTCCAGATTCAAACTGATTTAGTCAGTCTTGTTTAATATTTCAGGGCTTTAGAACTAATTATTTAAAAGCTGATGAGTTTTTTTTTTTTCCTGTGTGTGTGTGTGTGTGTGTGTGTGTGTGTGTGTGGCTGTGTGTGTGTGTGTCATGAGAGGGAGAAAAAAGAAAGAACCAAAGTTACAAAATACAGAGCGAAAAGGAACAAAAAGACAGGTAGAAAGGTTAAACAAAAAAATGAATATATATATAAAGATTTGTCTTATTTAGACAAACAATAACAGATACAAGATACAATCTAACAGATACAAGATACAATCTAACAGATACAAGATACAATCTAACAGGTATGTGATTCAAGCAAACAGCCTTCATATAAAAATGACAAACAACACACAACATTTCTATATATACATATATATATATATATATATAATAGTTTTCAGTTTTAATTAATGAATATAATATTTCAGTTTTATTAAAATAATATGGCAAAAAAACAAAAACAAAAAAGAGTCAAAGAAATTACTGCTTTAGGCTTATTCATATTAATAAACAAATATTTATATTATAACTGGAGGTAAGTCATAAAGGGTTGTATATTCATTAACGGTAACAAACAAAATACAATTTGTTTTAATTTGGTTTCAGATCAAATAATTCAGTTTCAGATATTTCTTTTATAACCGCTTCTGCGCCGATTTAATTTAAATAGATAACAAAATGACACAACACCGGTTTCTATTGCTTTTACTCCTTAAACTTAACTATACCTTACTATACCGTGTCTATTACTATTACTACTAGTACTGCTGATGATGATGCTGCTGCTTCTACTACTACTACAACTACTACTACTACAACAACAACTACTACCACTACTACTACTACTACTACTATTATTATTATTATTATTATTATTATTATTATTATTATTATTATTTCATTTGTTTATTATTTTGTTTCATTTTTTCAATATTGGTTCATGTTCTATTAATTTGCTTAAAGGCGTTCTAGCAATGACAATAATTTTTACACTTCTAGCTATAATTTAATATCAGTAATCTCTGTAATTATGTTGTAATGATATATCTGTTTATACATCTTAATAATTATAATAAAATAAATAATAAAGTGTTTTAATAACATATAAGAGATCATATTTAATACTAATAATAAAAATCAATTTTTTTAAAATAAAATATTGTTATTGGAATACAAATGACTCTACTATAATAATGTTACATCAACTGTTGTCTAATTTCTATAGTTATTTAGCGAAGTTAGTAGTAAATTAATTTTGTTGCATTTTATATCCTTGATCTAATAAGGTAAATATAATTTTGATTTTTTTTCTTACAAGATACTATATTAGAGTTTAATAGCTATCAATAAATAAATAAGTACTGAAGTTGAATAAAAAAAAAAAAAAAAAAAAAAAAAAAAAAAAAAAAAAGATTTAATGAATCAATAAATATATCAAATTTAAAAATAATAAATAAATAAATAAATTATGGCTGTTTACTGAAAACATCCAATCATAAGAAATCACTTACATTTTTACAAGTATGGCGTTTCGGAAATCCCACGCCGTTTGTTGTTTAATTTATTACGTCATAAAGGGATGATGCAATATAATTGATATTCATCAGTAATCAGATAGATTCAAAGATTTATTCATTAAATAGGTAAAATATTTTTATTTCCGTCTAAAGAACTTGTAAATTTCTTCTTCTTCTTCTTCTTTCTTCTTCTTCTTCTTCTTATTATTATAAAATAAATCTGTAGTGCTATTAAATCTTTCAAAATACTGAAATGCACATACTAATAGTAATGACATTAATAATAAAAATAATAACAATAACAATAACATCATTACACGATAACGACAGCAACATCAACAATAACAATAATAATAGTAAATAATATTATTAATAATATTAATAATTATATCTGTAGTAATAATAATAACAAAAACAACAACGACAACAATGCCAACAAACAACAACAATAACAGCAACAACAAACAACAACAATAACAGTGATAAAACTAAACGGAACTTAAAAACAAAGAGACGACAATAAATAATTATTTATTATATTTTCTTTATTTTTCTTTTTCAAAAAATTAAGAAGAAGGAATAAAAAGCATTTGGACATTTGCGTAACAGCCAGACTCACCATTGTTTTAATGAAAAATTCATACAACCCGCATACATACTAATTTACAACAACACCCCGCTGTTTACAGACCAGGATGTAAAGTGTCAGTTTCCTATGAAAATGTGATTGTTATTTGTATTATTTATTATATTATTAATTTTTTTTAAAAATTCTAATTTTTCAGTTGTTTCTTTTAGGAATCCGGGTAAGGTAATTAATGGTGAAGATATTCTTCGTTTCTTTGTATTTTTAAATGTAAAAAGAAAAAATTAAAATCTTTTATTTATTTATTTATTTTTTCTTTTCTTTTTCCTTCATTTTTTGTTGTTGTAATAATGATAATGATTATGATGACGAAAATGATAATAATAATTAAAATGAACTACAAAATGATAACTACTATACTATAATAAATGAAGATGATAAACAACAACTAATAATAACAGCAGAAACAACAACAACAATAACACTAACAGCAATAGTGAAATAGTTATGGTTGTAGTAGTAGTAGAGGTATTGATGTTGATGATCATAACACATAATGAATGAGGCAACAACGTAGAACAGTGGTAGTAAAATCATCATAATCTTGACCATTGCAATAAACCGAAATTTTAATGTTTGTCTGTTTCTTTATTTGTTTAGCTGGTTGGTTGGTGCGTTGTTTGGTTGCTTGGTTGCTTGCTTTGTTAACTGTTTAGTTAATTACTTGGTCATTTAGTAAGAAAACAAATTTTCTTTTAATATTGTTTCACTATATTATAGATGAAAATAAATATATATTCAAAAGTTGAATGGACAAAAATTTAATTCAACAAAACAAAAAATATATAATTAATAAAAACAAACAAACAAATAAATGAATAAAAAAAACAAACAAACAAATAAACATACAAATAAATAAATAAATAAATAAATAAATAAATAAATAAATAAATAAATAAATACATAAATAAATAAATAAATAAATAAATAAATAAATATTCAAAAGTATCATGCAAGAGGACAAATTATTATTATTTGTTCGTGTCTAAAAATTACACTTAAACTTTTCACATGGCGGTTATTAAGTCTGACCACACAACAAAGTTAATGAGGCAGCGAGAACCAGTCAAAACCTGAGCAACGAAACAATATGCGAAAATATAATTGTGCAGCGGTCAGTTTCTAAGTAGGACTGGGGTCTTTAGGGGTGAAAACGAGGCAGGCGACCGTGCTAGATGCGTTCAGAGATGCCGTATGGTCCGATACGGCGGCTTTTTATTGTAAAACACCACCATCGGGCAAATTGGCGAAATGGCGTCTTTAATGACCACTGCCTTTTGTACGCATGCGTCGTAAAAAATTGATTAAGACGAACTCTTTAGTTCTGGAGGTGACAAAACGTATTATGATATTGCAGTCCGGAACAATAAAATAGAATGCAATTATAAAGATGGGATCTATGGAGATTAATTGGTCTATGCTTATTATATGTGAGAGAGATAAAACAGAAATTTAATTTTATTGTTTTAACAGACAAGAATCAGACATACAGATTGATGTATGTCTATGATTATTCTTACAAACAAACAAGTCATTATTTCACATGTAGACGTGCATGCATGGTAGATGATAGATGGACAGCCGGATGGACAAAAAGATGGTCGAATGATTGGTGAAATAAAAGGAGACAGAGAGCTGGAAAGACACAGATAGACAAGAAACGGAAAGAAAATGAAACAGAATGAAAGAGAAAACGACTAAGAGAGAGAGAGAAAGAGTCAGAGAATCTAAGAGAGTGAGAAGGTAACGATAGAGTCAGACAGACACAGATAACTAATTAAGAAAACGATAAATTTACTTATAAGGAACAGGGTAAGAATACAGAGAGTTAATAAAGGTATACCGTGTGTTATTTTTCCTCTCGTTGTCTTACGGCGGAAACCCGCGACGTTCACTGATTGGTTCTAACCTGTGTAATTGACACCTTCCCAGGGGCAGCACGCGCACTCCGTCATGGCGGCCACCCTTAATTGGCGGCGCTCGCGGGGAAAATTCACATTTCTTTTGCAGGTTTTTCTTTAATTAAGATATCAGAGAACTTCATAATTAAGAAAATAGACCTCGCTGCGATACTGTAGCAAAAACGTCACTACGGAAGCGAACGATTTGGCCGCTAGAAATGTGTGAAGTATTTTGAAGATTTTCGCCGCGAAACCACGAATATTCCTCCAGTTGTTTTTGGTTTCCTAATTAACACACATCTTGCGTTTCTGCTTGTTTCAGACGGGTTACTTCAGCCTTAGCAGTTTTCATTTTATGCCAATTACCACAGTTTCTCCTGCCACGTTAGATAAAAACATATTAATATTAGATACTTCTCTTATTTTTTTTTTCTTTAAAAAAAAAAAAAGAAAAAAAAAAAAAAGAAAAAAGAAAAAAGAAAGACCTTATATGTACTTTTATTTCGACTTATAATCGTTGAGTAGTTATAATCACATAATTATTGTTTTATGTTAAATAAATTAAGGGTACCACAAATTTACTGAAATTATATTTTTAATTTTAAAAATAAATACTGTTTTATTTGTTTAAATTTATACATACACATATATTGGCGTTATATTTTGACTACGCTACAATGATGATGATGATGCTGATGGTGCTGACGGTGATGGTAATAATAATATTATTAATAACAGTATTAAAAATAAAAATACTGATGATGATGTGAGCAGGCTGATGGCGGTAATAATGTCGATGATAATAATCAGATTACTAATGTATTAATAATGATGACAACAATGATAATGATGACAACAATGATAATGATGATAACAACAACAACAACAACATCAATAACAATACTAATACAAAAACTCCTCTTCATCTCCCTCCTCCTCCTACTATTACTACTAGTAATAATAATAACAATAATAACAGCAGTAACAGCAATAATAATGATAAGGATCGTAATTCTGATTATCAAAATAAAAAAAATAAAATAATAAAAAAATAACACAGTTTTTGTGAAATTTCAAACATTGTCATCTTTCAAAACCAATACTGTTGATAAAATTGTCAAATTTGTGAAGATACCAGCAGACAACGTATTCTGAGAGAACTGTCAATTTTATTTGTTTTAATTAGGGCCCGCGAGGTACATTCAGTTCATTAAAGTTAAATATCTGTAGAGGAATCGGCACAATTAGTTTTCTTGTCACAAAACTTCATCTTTTTTTTTAATAATACAGATACTAGACAAAGGAAAAAAAAAAAGCAACAATAGAAAGTATTGCATCAGTTTTTTATATGAATCCTTGGAAACACACAGATAAGGAACTAAAACATTATTAATTTTATTATTTGTTTGTTGTGATAACCAGCGTATATATATTTGTTATATTATTGCTTAGTACGCGATATATAATGATTATCTATAGAAAGATACAAACGTGGTTTATACATGTACATATACTTATACATATACACATAAGCACACATACACATACATACACAGACAGATATATGTGTTTGTGTGTATGTGTATTTGTGTACGTGCATATGTCTAAGATTTCCATCATATTGTAGAAAACGGTGAATTTATTCTTACTGTTACAATTACATTTCCCAGCATTCGTGATTCACTGTTCTTCAAGGCAAAGAATGTTAAAAAACAACAAAAAACAATACGTCAGTTATCTACATCTTCTGTGTGTGCGCCTGTCTTATGTATTTTATAATGTTATCCACACCCTGACAATCAGTGTCAAAACGTGTCTGATAACAGACAGTTTGAGACACTGACAGACACACTGAGTATGAAGTGGATAATTCAATACCCACCTACTTCTTTATCGTTATCAAAGCAGGGCATGAGGTTACGAGATTTCTCCCTAAAGGGACACAACATTAGATCAAGTTAAATGAAAATATGACGAAAAGCTTACATGTCTTAGCTGCGAAAAAAAAAAAAAAAAAAGGTTAGAAGGCATTGTGGTCACTGAAGGTGTTTACTGAAACAATTATCTCAACGGCTTCCACCCAAACAAAGCCACAAGGGAAAGATTAGTCTCGCTAAACAGTTAGTCTACCCTCTGTGTTTCTGTAACCGGGGGAATTGAGACATCGTACAGAAGAAGAAGAAGCACTTCCGACTTTTCCTTTTCGTTGGTTTTACTTTCCTCCCATCGAAAAGGCACTAACCCCGGGCGCTTTCGCACAGTTCCAAATCGGAGACCGATAAGGGAATGTGCGATACGCTTTCAGGGTCGTGGCAGAAGATGTCCCGCAGCGAGCAAACAGAAACAGTGCCGTTGTTAACATCTCGCACCCCGCAGCGGGGTAGCGAGGACCGAGAGAGAGTTTTTATATCTGCATCGCGATCGTCTCACATCAAACACGCTGTAATTAAACCTGCCCTCCCCAGGCGCGCAGTAGATAAAGTTAACTGTGAATAGACTTGCAGATTTGCAGAGGTGACAAGACGCTTCTCATCTGCCCAAGTCGAATAACCTGTGTGCAGCGTGTCAATATGCACAAAACATCAGCAGCGACATTTGTTGAAGAAAAATCAACACTTTGAAAAGACCTGTGAAGTCGGGTGAAGAGATAATTGTCTTAAAGTTAAAGAAATTTAAAATAAAGAAGAGAAAATATTTGAGAAAAAAAGAAGAAGAAGAAGGTTGAATGAAAGAAAGAAAAAAAGAAATTAAAAAATATTTTTTTTGTTTTTTTTTTTTAAAACTTTTTAAAAAAAAATTGATGATTTTACCAATTTTTCTCTAGTTTCCTTTGGATTTTATTTCTTTGTTTTATTTTATTTTTGTTAATTCATTTTTTAATTATTTTTTCTTTAAGTTTGTAGTTTTGTTTTTGTTTTGTTTTGTTTTTTATCATGAAGCTATAACTTTTACTGCATATTTTTATTTGTTATTAAAATTTGTATTATGGTTTAAAAATCGAATTTAAATTTATTTATTTATTTATTTATTTATTTATTTATTTAAATATTCCATTGTGTTCTCTAATCAATCATTATTGGAATATTAATACTTAATTTAAAGAAGAAGTAGAAGAAGAAGAACTACAACAACAACAATTTAATAATAATAATAAAAATAATATGTGTAGTAGTAGTAGTAGAGAGGAGAGAGAGAGAGAGAGAGAGAGAGAGAGAGAGAGAGAGAGAGAGAATTACAAAAAGAGAAAGGTATGAAGAAACAAAGAATAATCAAGATCTACTGAAACACATTTGGATGGACAAAAAGTATTAAATTTCAGCTGTAAAATTAATTTTTAAAATCTTTTCAGACTTTTTTTTTTTTTAAATCCACATAATATATCGCCACCTGTTATAAACGATCCTTTCTATTCTGTAAAACTTTAAACGAAGATTACGAGTAATGGACATTTAGAAAAACGTTCTGTTGGTCACCACAAGCCAATAAAAACTCAATTACAGACTCGTAACAAATATCTTTATTGTGTCTTTTCACGGATCTAATCTACGGGATTTATGGGGATTTTTCTTAAAGTCTGTTTTCACAAAAGACAGACTGGCGTGGACTGACCAGGCGTGGAGATATCACAGAAATATTCTGTTACATGATATCATTTGTAGAAAGATTTTCTTCTTTACCTATAAAACACTTTTATTCCAGACTTGAAAATTTCACAGGTGGTCGCTTTAGTAAACAGATGTTTATGTTATTATTATTATTATTATTTCTCTCGACCGTTTTGGAGAAATTTATAATGTAAAAAGGAAATGGAAAATAATAGTAATATGAAATATTTTGTAAATTGTAAAAAAACAACATAAAGTAGTAGTGTATGAATACATTTTAGTCTTTTTATTTTACTTTTATTACTGATATTCTTCTTGTTTTTCTTTTCTTTTCTTCTTCTTTACTTTTTTTTTTATTATTGTTATTATTATTATTATTTATTTATTTATTTATTTATTTATTTATTTATTTGTTATTGTTGTTGTTGTGCTGCTGCTGCTGTCGTAGCTGTTAACAGAAATAGTCGTAAGTTATAATAGTGGTAGTACTGAATTAGTAATAACAGTAGTAGTTAGAATGATAGCAGCAACGATAGTAGTAGTTCTACTAATAAAAATAATGATGGTAGTAGTGAGAATAGTAACAGAGATAGTAGTAGTAGCAGTAGTAGGAGCAGAGGCTGTATAGTGATGTTAATGGTAGAATTGTGGTATTTTAAAAACAGTACAGTACACAGATTGTTGCCTTCTAATTGATGAAATTATAATTCACATAGCATTTAATTAAAAACAACAAAATATTAATAAAAACTGGAAAATACTGACATAATATAGTCTTGTCTGTTTCAAAATGTCATTTAACCTTTTGAATTTGTTAGTCATGGTAAAAAAAAAAAAAAAAAAAAAAGGAAAAATAAAAGAAGAAGAACGTAACAAACAGAGAGTTGATTTGATTTATTAGTGTGCTTGGAGCATATCAGTCCAGAATCGACCCTGTTTGGTAGCCTAACTGCATTATAATCCACCCTAATCAGTGATGCATATTCATATATACTACGCAATATTTGATGTTATATGGATAATAACAAATAACGGAATATACGGCAGTTTCTTTCTCCGACGAATATATATATATATATATTAAAATTATCAATGTTTGACATGGAAAAATCTATTATAGAAATATTTTCGTGACAGAACTTGAATGAATCAAATCGCTTCGTCCAGTTTGTGAGCGGCCACTCTCACAATAAAAACTGTCAAAAACTAAACCGATTTGCGTATTAAACGATAATCCGAGAGGGTGGAGAATTTAAGAAATTCTGAGGATTTGCGGTGGATTGTCTGGTTAATAAAGCTCGCGTTAAGAACGTAGAACAAGCAGACTGTATTCTTAACAGAGAAAGCGGGTTTTTGTTTGCGACTCTGATCAGGGTATTACCCGAATGTCGCTTGTCAGTGTTTAATACTCCTTCAGACTTTTGGGGACAAATTGTTGTAAAGATTTTTTGTCAAAGTGAAGAAGTCTGGAGAGTGAAAATTTTAGTAAACCAGTAATCTAGCTCTTGTGAGTCTTGTTTCTTTTTCTAGTCTGACCTTCTCGGATCAAACTGTATTAAGTGAAAAGGTTGTTACATTGATAAGTCTTTATTATTCCCCACTTGATGTAGATTTTTACTTAGCTTTGTTATAATTAAGAATTTAACAAACAATCTCAGTCTTCGGAATACGTTGACATACACCAACACACGTTTAAATCCTTTTTTATAAATCCTTTCTTTCTCTTTGTGTCCTTCTGTTTCCGTTTTTCTCTCTATCTAATCGTCTTTGTCTTTCTTTCTTTCCTTTTTTTTTTTTTTTTTTTTGTCAATAATCATCTGTGTACTTTTCTTCTCATTTTATTTCTCTGTAGCCGAATCTCCGACTATGTTGATTGTATTTGATGCTTTTCTTTCTCCATTTTCTCGTATTGTCATTTTTATTTCACTCGTTCTGAAATATTTAATGCGAAAGCAGACACGTGTACTTGTGACAAATTTATATATCACAAAACGGAAAATGATCGTATTGTATTAAGTCTGTAGAGTGAGAAAAAAAAAAAATCTAATGACGGTTTATAATTATCCTGAAAATTTTAAACATTTCAGGATCAAAGTGATACCAAGATTAGAGTTACCTCCCATTATTTCATTACAACTATGGCGACACAAAAAGCATCTTGCACCCCCTGCTGTTTCGTGCGAGTTGTCTTTTAAAAGCAAACTTCTCCAAGAAGCTAAATTCAGCCACGCTCTTTTGTGATGTTTTGAGGATGAGTTTTAAAACTTTGATTAACTGCGAAATTCCTCTGTTTGAGTCAGATACTAACATGTGACCTCTGACCTCATCTCTACTTCCCGCCGCCAGTTCATTGTGCAGACTTTAATCCCGTCTAAGCGAGATCCTCGTCCGGACAAATCGTTTTTTCCACGTGACTGCAGCCATTATTTAGAAGCGGGGTCCAACGCAAGAACACAGTCCTTGTGTCACGGTTATTGGTTTTGTTAATAAACAATGCGGTTTTAGTTCTAAATGATGATATGGAACTGGATGATAATAATAATAATAATAACCACCATCATCATCATAATTATTTTTTTGTACATTTTTTTCATCATATATAATTTATAAAAAGAAATGAGCGATTTAGAAACCGTAACAGGAGAAATAATTTGTTGTTTATTTTTAACACATAACAAAGCACTTTACTGATGTATTCAACTTTTGATAAGTTATACTGAATCATAAGGTGTTTTTGTGTTGTGTGTGTGTGTGTGTGTGTGTGTGTGTGTGTGTTTGTTTATTTATTTATTTAATAAACTCTCGAAATTTCTGTCACTTTATCAGTTTACAATTCGACACGTGTTCACATACACTCATGTTTCAGGGTTGTTTGTGGATGCACGATCAAGAAGCCAAGAGTGTGTTTCGTAGAGATTAATAGTGCTAGAAGAGAATTAGGAAAAGAGAAGATGTTACCTTTCTCTGATAATCTTCTTCTTTTTTTTTTAGAGGATTCGATCCCATGTCTTAAGGCTGACTGTTTATCGCCTAGTTTACAAAGTAAGTGAAAGTTTGGGACAACTTAGCAGAAATCTATAGTATACTCGGCGAAAAAAAAAAAAAAAAAAAAAAAAAAAAAAAAAAAAAGAAAAAGAAGAAAAAAGCAAGAAAGAAAAGAAAAAAGAAAAGACAAACAGATCATCTCAAATTCAACATCTGGTTAGATTTTTCAACGGATTCGTGATCTGGCTTTCATTTGTTAACATCTAATAAAAACAGTTTTTAATAGCCAACCTCGTGTTTTCGGTTACTGGAGATATGTTTTCGTTTCGGCTAAGACGTTTTTAATTTGTTCACAATATCAGCCTTGTCTAAATGATTAACAAAGAGTGAATCAAATTTCGCCAGGCCTAATATCGAGGATAACTGTCAGTGTATTAAAACCGATCACTAAAATCAACAAAAACACGTGCCCGTCTGGAGAGCACGCGACGATCAGTTTTAATTGACCTGGGTAAGCAGACGACGGTGTCACGTGACATATCAGTTGATATAGTTCTGTTATCAGTTCAGATTATACATCACAAATTAACTTGTCTTCATCTCCGCCATATGTGAAAAATATACACAACCTTTCATATAAAAAGTCCCACTGGAAATAAAGTAGTGACGTCATTCAGTTGAATGTAACCAACTTCGTAACACCATTTTTAACCAAAAAATAATTAAAACAATCATTTAGAGGTTTTAAAATTTATTTAGACTATTCCTTAATACATTCCAATATATATTAACAAAAAAATAAAAAAATAAATAAATAAAATAAAATAAAAATAAATAAAAAACAGTTGCAAATTGCGAATTTATCTGTTAAGACGACCAGATAGAAAGGTAATCACTAAGAAATAAGAGTTGGAAGTGTAGAAAATAACGTTAATATTTAATAATACCAAACAATGTATACTTTAAAAAAATAATGTATAACCTTGACGTAAACAAACTGAATTTAGGCTTTTAAATTGAGTTCATACACTATTACAGGCATGGGCAATCTTGTTCGAGAAGCGGACCACATAAGACATGGCTCATCCTCTGTTGTAACTCTGTATCAACGACTAGCTATTCCGGCTGCGGAGGCCCACACGCGTCAAAATAATTTTGTGTTTTTACGTAGAGTTTATTTTAAGACATTTTTCATTTTCATTTACTCCAGGAACTGTTATAATAAATAAAAAATGTAAAAAAAATTTAAAAAAAATAAAAAAAACAGAATTTTTTTTTATGAGTTGTGAGTGAACAAGTGAGGACGAAATGCGACAAACAAAGTTTGAATTAACATTACTTTCCTTGTGAAATTAGGCGGGCCACTCAAAAAACCGCGCGGGCCGCAGCCTATTACATTCTTTGAGATTGTTTTTATTTTGAATTGAGTCCACAGTTTCTGATAGATGTTTTAAACTGAAAGACGTTGTATTCTGAAACTATCATCATCATTATGAAGGGTAAGAACTTTTAACGTGCTAGTACTTCACAAAAGTTAAGTTGACAGACACCAATCAAAGTTTGGATTACCTAACATTTGTGTTAAATGTTTCATTCAAAATAAATTTAGTTTCATATTCTAACAATGTATATCTATAGGTTCCAGTGTTGAGTCACGATCCAAGCAGATACCTGTGTTAAGATAGATATCTTAACCAATACATCATAAATCTCGTAATTTCACTTCACCCTCTTCTGTAAGGAAGGGTTTATTATTTTCGTTACGATGATTAAAATGGTTTTACAGCGGTATGATCGCCTCTCAAATCCGTCTCCTATATTCTTAAATAATCCTCTAACATTATTTTACAAATTACACAGGTTCCTGTATGGTTTGTCTGATGACAAATTTGATTTTTCAATGGATTTGTCTGTACATTTTAATGGCTGAATGACAATTATTTTAATAAATAGTAACATATATGTAATGTCATTTTAAAAATTTCGTTAATAATAAAATTTTAAACGTGATGTGTTATAGGTATCAAAATGATTTAAAATCATTACGTAGACTTAACGTGTACGAGTGGATAATAATTAGTGGCCAGATAAAACTAAGTATGCTTGTCATGTACAGCGCACCGCCGCGCACGGTTTCTGTTTGAGACAAGAAACTCGAGGCGAGACTCGTGAAATTTATATTTCTGTCAAACGAATCAAAAAATGCACAACAAGAAAACCGCTTTAAGCATTTAAAGATGGAATATGTAGAGATATTTAGTTTAATAATTTACAAAATCTGAACTAATTTCCTTTCCCTCACGTCAAAGACACAACAGCGAGAGTACAAAACAAATTGGTATATTATTACAGCCTCGACTGGGTCCGTGCAGTCTGGGACAGGAGTTCTTCTTCGTTATTAGTGTCTGACAAAAGCCATTTCAGAGCCGTCACCCAGCCTATCAGTAGCACCATCAAAGACTATGGCCCGCGGGAGATTGCGGGACACACTGGAATATCAAATATGAAATTCTACTTTGCTAGGAAATATTACTTTTACTGCCTGGTATTACTGGCGTGTACAAATCGATTTGTCGTCACTAATTAATGTCCATGACGCTGCGGATCATCGGCTCAGTATTGGTGCATTTTCAGAGATTTATGTCTGCCTTGAGAGTTGTTTCCCCTGAGGCTACGTTCCCGCCACAAGTACATACGGGTAACTTCCATCCGTCCTCGGGCTGCTTGGACGCGATGGTGAAATAACTTCAAAGTAAAAATTTAGCCTTGGTTTGTACAGATTTAGAATAAATGAAGAGAAATTATTTTTGTGTTGTTTTATATTTAGAAATCTGTGATATAGTGAGATGAAACATCCCACGGGTTGCTTTTAAAATAATAAAATGTCACTTGTGTCTCTTCATTTCTTTCTTTTCTTTTTTTTTTTTAATTTTATTTTATTTTTTTTTTTTTTTTTTTTTTTTCAAATGTCTTGAAGTCAGACTTAAAATAAAAACGCATTCTTGGATGATTTAAGAGTATCTAATTTAAAAAAAAAAAAAAAAAAATTAGTTATTTTAAAAATTAACAACGAAATTCAAAATTCAATGACCTTTTTTAAAGACAAAAATAAATCAGATTTGTCATTTTGATCAAGAATGATCTAAAAATATCAATAATAATAATAATAATAATAATAATAATAATAATAATAATAATAAATATATATGATAATGCCAGTGATTGTAATTATGATGATGATAATGATAATATTAAAGTTAATAAGAAGAATTATCATTCTTAAATACAATATATATAAATGATAGTTATATACACTAATAATTATATTTCGTGCTTACAACTAAACATTCAAAAGTAATTAAATAAGTGAGCGACTAATTAATTAAGTAAGTAAGTAAATAAATAAATAAGGAAGAAAAACTAATATTTAAAAAAAAATAATACGTAAAAAAAACAAAAAAAGAAGAAAATAATTGATTGTAGCTGTGAGCAGTCTATTACTAAGTTTGATGCGATCTTAAGGATAATAATTTTAAAGAAAAAAGAAAAGAAAAAACTAAAATAGAAAGAAGGAAGAAGAAAAAAACATTCACTTATAAGGGACATCACTGGATACCTTTCCGAATATATATCTGTATATATAATAATAATGATGATGATGATGATAATAAAATTAGAGATGATGACAGTTTTGAAGTTGAATAAAACGACGATGATACAGATGAAAGAAAAAAAAGAAGAAGAAGAAGAAGAAGAAAAAAAAAAGCAAGAAAAATCCACATTAAAAGAAGAAAATGTCCTCCAGATAAATCAGAAATAAATGTCGCTGTTGGACTGTTTTAACCGTATATAATCTAATAATAAATTTGATGACAAATTGGCACACCTCGAATGAAAAGTTCTTTTGAGTTACCTCCTCCTTTTTCTCCGGGCTCTTTTTGCGTCGTCTAGTTTTCCTCGTTATGCTTTGACCTTGCGTAACCTTGGGAAACGGTCTGCGGTCCCCGCTAATTCATTTGATGAGAAAATTTTCATCACAAAAATCTAATTTTACTTAAATCAGAGAAAACACGACTTCGTGGTCCCAGCATGCTTATAATTATTTCATCAGTGATATTAAAATTTCTGAGTTACCCATGACAAATACTTCACGTCGCATTAACCTTGCTACATTATTCTAAACGATTGGGTTGTTTTTTTTTAGCGGTTTTGTGGTATATTTATCAAAGGATTTTTTCTTCTAATTATATTTTTCCAAATTCGTATCATTTCGAAATGCGTTCGGTGAAGAAGAAGAAGAAGAAGAAGAAGAAGAAATTAGTTCAAATTATTTTAATCAACCTATTTCTCAGTTGACACGTTTTCACATTTCTTTTTCTTCTTTTTTCCTTTTAATTATTAATGAACTTTTTGTTATCATAAACTCTAAAACAAATGAAACTATATACATAACCTTTAAAGTCGGAAAACATTATATATATATATATAGATGGATGGATGGATGGATGGATGGATAAATAGAAAGAAACACAGAACTATATAAAATGTTTTGCTACTTTAAAAGTTAATGAATACAGCCGTATGTGCAAAAAGCATTTATTTTAAAATCAAGAATATCATCTGGTTTAAACTGTAAAAAAAATAAAATAAAAATAAAAATTAATAAATAAAAAAATAAAAATAAAAATAAAAAATAAAAACAATATAATAATAATAATAATAACAACAACAGCAACAATAACAACAATAACAATAACAAAGTGTAAATGTAATATACTAAATATAGTAGAGATAGTGGTAAATAATAGATATACATGTACAGCATAATTACTATACAGCAGATAAGTACATGATAGATACATAACATTATTCAACAAATTATATGAAATTGTTTACTACGTTTTCAATAAATCTTACGCATTAACAGACTGGAAACATTATGTTAAATATGGCGATAAGACAGAAATATGGCAATCACCAATTTACTGGGAGAAATGTTATATCTGAACAAGTCATTAGTCAACCCGCCCCAAGCTGTAACAAAAAATACCACTGATTAAAGTTCTGTCCTAAAAAAAAAAGTTTTTAAAAAATCGATGTGTCATGAGGAATGATTAGAAAGTACTGCTGACAAAATGAGACCAGATTAGTCCTACATTTTTAGATTTTGTTCTCTAAATCTGACTTCAGAATATTTTTTTTCTTAATTCATCACTGTTTGTCTCGTTTTTATTTTGTGTGTGGCGAATTTTATGTGTAGATGTTTGCTTACGTATGTATGTAAATATATAGCAGAACAAAAAGAAGACAAATAAAACAACAACAACAACAAAACACCAAAACAAAATACAGAAAAACAAACACAAAACCCCGAACAAAACAAAGAAAAAACAGAAATAAATAGAAAAAGCAACAGAAACCATAAATAAATAGAGAGATGGATAGACAGATAGAGAAACAGGTGGATGGAGACAAAAGGAGATAGACAGATATGTAGATAGATAGACAAGTAGGTAGAAAGACAGATAAACTGACAGATCAAAAGACAGAGATATTGAGAATAATAATTCGAGTGGTCAGTTTTTATTGACAATGCTGTATAATCGGATTAAAATGATTTCGAGCAAAAATTCTTTTACGAGAAGGTGTTGTTTTCACAAGACATTTACTACACAGAAACGTAACCACAGAAATTTTGTAAAAACTGCTGTCTTTGTTTCTCTTGGCTCACTAACACAGGAAAACGATAGCGTGTCCATCTCATGTGATCCCAGATAGAAGAGTTCCACGCTTATATATCTTATGTGACTCCAGACAGGAGAGCTCCAAACTGCCGGAAGCTCAGAGCAGCCATGTTGAACTTTTGATTGTGTAAACAGTTTTGAGATAAACTGAGGGCTGATTATTTTGTTTTCTTAGTTTTACTGTTACCAGCTAACATATCAGTGCTTGATGCATGTAAGTATTTGCTGAATGCAAAGAAAAATATAGAGAATAAATATACACACATATTTGTACATACGTACTAGTATTATATGACAAATACAGATATACACACATATATACACACACACATGCACATGCATAGAGACACGTATACGTGCGTAGTTACATACATAAAAAATTATCACACACACACACACACACACACACACACACACACACACACACACATATATATATATATATATATATATCAACAGCGAACATACAAACAAATACATATAAAATATTGTTTCATATTAATTATTGATTTATATCAGTGTTATTTAAAATATATTCATATCTTAGATTCAGGACCGATAACTCTGTTTCCAGTGCCTGAAGGAGATTGTAAAATATTATGGGTACCAGTCGAGGATGCGCTTCAGACGGAGAAACGTTATAAATTTGATACAAACGGCAAGTTTCCGCTGCCTGGGGTTAATTTTCACCAAATGAGTATAGATATTCATTTTTTCTCTCTCTGTCTTTAGGGTATGTGTGTAATGAGAGGAATCATTTACATTATCGAGAAAGAGAAAAAAAACTGAGTAAATATATCACAGCAATTGTTTCCAAGAGTTAAATAAATAAAGGTTTGTTTTAAATACAGCATGGCTTTCATAATTCATGCTTCAGAGTCGAATGTGACATTTTAAAGATACACTGCCGAAAGTTTCTTACGTACACGCTTTCAAAGTGCATACATTATTATTATTATTTAATAGTTGTTTTATTTGTTATTGTTATTTCGTATTATCTACCGAACTTAGAACAAATATTCAATAGTAAACGATAATTTTCTGTTGAAAAGGGTTAATGAAATTTTTAGTCAAACTTTTTTCGTGTTAATATGTTCACACGCACTATAATATTATTTAAATAAATAAATAAATAAACTTTATATTTCATGGTTGGTCCTGTTTTAAAATCATATTTTCCTAGATTTTCTTTCTAACATATTTTAGAAATCCTAAAATAATATAAAATCCTTCGAATAAAATGACATAATAAAATAAAATTAGATGATTCCGGTTTTTGAAAAGTAGTTAATCAGCCAACAGATGAAACATAATCTATGAAGAAATGAGACTTCAGATTTCTTGGATTTCTCGTTGATGACCGGTCCGAACACTCGCTGTGATCCGACCTTCACACCGTGTTTCTTGATGACCCTTCAACTCGCACTCTTCACAACACTTACTGCAGTTACGACAACATTTCTTGTTCAAAGTCGACCACCCATTCACCCGCCATGTTGGCTTTTTAATCTCGAAACAAAATCTTAAACACATACTGCACGAACGCCAGACGACAGGCATTGCTATGCACTGCGCAGCCGCAGGGCTACATTTTGAGACTGTATCCTTGGTGACTTTGAAAATCTGTACTCGTATTCCTTTTCCCTTGGATCTTTAACCAACGATACAAGAACGTTGTTTTGAGAATAAATTCACTTTCCTATTTTAGAAGTTTTGAGACTATTTCTCTTCACGCGAGACACGAGATTTGGCGTCTGCTGGCGAAGAATTCCGAAGTCTTCAAAGAGATGTAACCGTCTTGCTCTCTCGAACGGCGACTGTAGAAGAGCGACCCGGAGAAAAATAAACAATCGACATGCAAATTAATTATTACTTACCCGAGGGACAACTCGCTGCTTGTCCTCAGTCAAAACGATTTACGTTCAGCCGCAACTACTTTTAATTTTATTTTATTTATTATAATTATTATTATTTTTTTTTTTTTTATTTTTTTTTTTTTTACAAAATCCTCCGGCCTTTTTGTTTTTGAAAAAAAAGAAAAATAAAGAACAACGTCAAGTATATGGATATTATTGCAGGTTACAGAGAAAATAAACTGATAAAAGAATATTTCACAAATGATTTAAAAAAAAATAAAAAAAAAAAATCACGACTGCTTGAGACGGTAGTGGGAAAGCCAGAAAAATTATTATAAGTTAAGTTTTTAGTTAAAAATTGCTTTAATCTTGTTTGAAAATAAAAGAAACAAAAACAGAAAAAAAAAAAAAAAAAAAAAAAAGGAAACGAAACGAAAGGAACAGGATGAAAGAAAGAAAAAGAAAGCATTTGTGGCATAAATGTACCTTCCTAGAAAGAAAAAAAGAAGAAGAAAGAAAGAAAAATAAACGAATAATATCTATCAAGAAGGAAATAAGGAATGGATTTCCTGATGAATGAAAGAAATCGTTATTTAACGCAATATTAATTCTGAAATTTCTGAAATCTGACTGTAGTTAACAAAATCCGTCAACCATAAACATATCTTTGTGTTAAATCAACTCATAAAACCTGTAAGAGAAAACACAGCAGAAACTACGTTCAATTTTTACTATTATCATCATTTTGCAAAATGCATTCCGGAAAACTCCATTTAAAATTTAACTAAAACTATCAAATATGTTTTAAATTTCTTTTGCAGTGAATCCTAGTCTGATTTGAATATTCAAAAATAAATTCAGGACTTAAGGTATACTGAATACTATCATCGCAGTTATATATATCATCCAATAATATAGTGAAAATAAAATTTAAATTATTATTAGTAAGCACATAGTCACAAATCAAAGTCACTCAATCTGAAGATAAAT
Organism: Chrysomallon squamiferum; assembly: GCA_012295275.1. Classification (NCBI taxonomy): domain Eukaryota; kingdom Metazoa; phylum Mollusca; class Gastropoda; order Neomphalida; family Peltospiridae; genus Chrysomallon; species Chrysomallon squamiferum. The sequence goes on from CM022670.1 coordinate 17,782,390, forward strand.
ACCTCTCTCTGTCACACACACACACACACACACACACACACACACACACACACACACACACACACACACACACACACACACACACACACACACACACGCGCTTAATAAACACAAAAACATACAAATATAAAAATATAAAACCACACAAACACACCCATATCTGCTGTTAAAATAATAAATATTTAAAAAAACAAAAAACACAGAAAAGATGAAAAAAAAAAAATAATAATAAAGACTATATAAATATATAACAATGGTGAACAACAGCTTCTTGCACAGACATATAATTATTTTATTTTCCTTTTTCATACCTGTAATAGAACGGCTAACTCTAAATACAGATATTCCAGTGTACAGAAAGATAAAAAAAAAAAAGAAGAAATTAAGAGAAGTTTCTGTGTGTTGAAAAATAACAAGACTTGAGCTGTGGGCGTGTGGTTAGTCTAAGACCAGATTTGTATACGAGTGTGTGTGTCTGGCGTTATTAATATTAACACTTCGAGTTTAAAATAACGTACACTACATTAGTGAAAGCTGTCTGTGTGTATATGTGTCTGTAAATTAGCGAAATGCACGTGTAACCACGTGTTAGCAAGTGGTGAGGTGGATGGACAGATTAACGGAAAGTAAGAAATTGCTAAGTAATTATGTGTGTGTGGTATGTGTATATTTGGGTCGTGTGTTTTGCTAATGTGGTGTTATTATGTTTTATATATATGTGTGTATAACTGAATATGTGTGTACATTTTGTAAATTGGAACTGGAATAATTCACATTATAATAATAATAATAATGATGATGATGATGATGATAACAACAACAATAATAATAATAGTAATGATAAATGATAAATTATTATTAAAAATACTTTGTTATTATTATTATTCTTATTATTATTATTATTATTATTATGAAACACAACAAAATCTATAATAACAAACAGGACAATTAATATCTATAATCGCTCTATTTTATTCTTTTTACTATTAAACAAGAACAAAACGAAAAAATGAATTTATAATAATAATAATAATAATAATAATAATAATAATAATAATAAAAAGAAAACAAATTATACTCAAAATTCGACTTTGATAAACAGAATCATTTGGCTGGTTGCCATTTCTAGTTAATATGACCTAACCAAATTGTCTCCCTTTGCTTTTATCTTTTCATCGCAATTTATTTTCTAAGATAATAATTTCCATCTGACCGAACCTCGCTGTCAGGGTGGGTGAGTGTTTCATCAGAAATTCAGGTGAAACAAAAGGCCAGCGAACAATATGACAATTAAAAAGGTGGCTGTGGGCACATTGCGGTCTATCAGTTTGATCAAGAAAGTGCGCGCGCATTGCTCACGGTGACGCGTTTAATGAGGTATGCGGTGTTTCGTTTATCTTCACACCACAGTTTTTTTTATTTGATTTTCCTAAAACATATTTTTTTTAATATAGAAATGTAATTTTTTTTTGTTTTGTTTTTTTTGTTTTTTTTGATTTTTTTAAAACATTTTTTTAATATAGAAATGTAATTTTTTGTGGAGGGGGGTTTGTTTGAATTTTTTAAAACGTTTTTTTAATATAGAAATGTCATTTTTTGTGGGGGGGTTTTGTTTGATTTTTTTAAAACGATTTTTAATATAGAAATGATATTTGTAATTTATTTGATTTTTTAAAACGTTTTTTTAATATAGAAATGATATTTGTAATTTATTTGATTTTTTAAAACATTTTTTTTAATATAGATGTGATATTTATTTTTTATTTGATTTTTAAAAAAAAAAATTAACACAGAAATGATATTTATTTTTTTTTTTTTATTTTTTTTTATATTTTTTTAATATAGAAATGATATTTGTTTTTGTTTTTTATTTTATTTTTTAAAACATTATATATATATAGAAATGATATTTACTTTTTATTTCATATATTTTTTTATTTGATTTGATTTGAATTTTATTTTTTTTGTGTTTATTTATTTAGTCATTCATTTATCTACTTTGTATGTTTGTCCATTAATTAATTAATTAATTTATTTTGTGAGTTTATTTATTTACTTACTTACCTACTTGCTTGTTTTTATTTTATTTTATTTTATTTTATTTTATTTATTTTTTTTTTTTGTTGTTGTCTTTGATTAAATTTCTGTCTATTAAAATTTTGAATATGCAATTTTTTTCTCTTTAACATACTAAAATAGTAATAAAAGATAAAATTTTATTTTTACTTACTAAATGACCAACAATTAACTAAACAACTAACAAAGCAAGCAACCAAGCAATCAAACAACCCACCAACCTGCTAAATAAACAAACAAACAAATAAACAAACAACATACCAAATAACTAACCAACCAATTAACCAAGCAAAACAACTAACAAACCAGTAAATAAATAAACAAAATATAACGTAGTATTACGTAATGCAGTAACGTAACGTAAGTTTAACGTAACATAACACAATACACCACGGCACAGAACCAAATAACACAACGCAACACAACACAACACAGAACAGAACAAAACAACACATCACAACACATCACAGAGCAATACAACACATCACAACACAACACAGAGCAAAAGCTACACAACACAACACAACACATCACAACACGCAATAAAACATAATTAAACACGAGATAATTAACAAAATGATTCAAAACGAAACTGGTCTTTTTTAAAGCACTTCTAACCAGCACAGATCTGTTAACGTAAGAATGTATAATCGTGTTAAAATGTGGGTTATCAATAGCGTTATTAACGTTTCCTTCCCCCGGCACACCTCGCCTTTGATGTACTCGCAGCAATACATCAAATGTGACAAACGAAATTTGAATTGCTTTAAAGTCCTCCATAAAACACCAACTAATAAAACTGATGTCGCTTGTGTTTCTTTTTACAGAAACGATAATCTGATTTCAAAAAAAGAAGAGAGAGAGAGAAAAGAGAGAGGGTTTGGATGATACGAAATAATATAATAGCATGATGTGTGTTCTGTTATCATGCAAATGAGAGTGAAGATGATGATGGTGATGATGATGATGATGAATAAAAGCTAACAAAAAACTTTTTTTATTTTATTTTAATATATATTGAATGCCGTATTTCTTTGTTTATTTATTTCTTTGTTTGTTTGTTTGTTTGTTTGTTTATTCTTTTACTAATTTATTTTCTTATTTATTTATTTATTACTTACCTACTTACTTACTTATTTATTTATTTAGTTTTTTATTTATTTATTTGTTTGTTTGTTTGTTATTTACTTTACTTATTTATTTACTTATTATTTTTTACTTGCTTACTTACTTTCTTACTTATGTAATTATTATTTATTTATTTATTTATTTATGTGAATACTACTTATTATATTTTGAAACAGTGTAAAAATTAACTTGAAACCCAAAGCTATTTTGTAACCGAAAAAAAAAGAAAACATTTCTAAGTTTGGCGTATTCATCTTCATTATCTTAATTTTTATCTATATATCGATATCTTTATCACTTTTGCATTTATTTATTTATTTATCATTTAAATGTTTTTATTTTGTATTGTTTTTATATTCTCTGTCTTCTTCATCTCTTTTTATTATTATTATTATTATTATTATTATTATTATTATTATTATTATTTGTTGTTTTTTTTGTTGTTGTTATTGTTGGTTTTGTTTTTATTATTATTATTATTATTATTATTATTATTATTATTATTATGTCGTTGTTGTTGCTGTTATTATAGTTTGTATTATCTACTGGTGTAAAGAACAAAAACAATATATAACATACTCTTCTTTACTTAAGACTAAAAAATTAATATTTAAGTTTTCAGATCTAGGTGCGGTGAAAAAAAAAAAAAAAAAAGTGTAAAAAGGAAAGTAAAATGAATTTTAAAAAGGATTATCGAACATAACGCGACAATGGCGCCAACGCTATTGACATCCGGATATAAAAATAAATAAAATACCAATCCATTTCGTTACGCGCTTACGTTTTACTTTTCTATAAACTGCGGAGGTCAAAGGTCATGGGTTATCTGCAGGTTAATACACGTTAAAACCAGGTACTGACTAATTTTCCAACAATTTAAATCTTCCTTAATTTTCCAAAAAAAAAATCCGTTTCTCGTCTCGTCCTTGCTAACTACTGGTACAGATATCATCTGTAATTGCGTTCACTTAAACAAATTCTTTATATTTGTTTTTATCAGTAATTTACAAATTTTCACGCGTCGCTGTGTAGGAATGCAGTGTATTAGTCTAGCTCAATAAAGTGGCTTATTAAAATGTTCTAAATGTATTAGTCCACGTATTTGTGTCTGTCTGACTGTCTGTCCGTGTTAAAAAAAACAAAAGTTGTAAAACAATTTACATATTTGATTCAGGAAAGAAACGGATGCCTCACTCCAAGGTTTGAAACAAAAGAATGTTATTTGAATTACGTCCTATTTATTTGCCTATTTCTGAAACCAGTTAGATTCTATTGATTGGTAGTATATGGAATCACTTGGTGTATGTTTATGGGGAAATCCATTCTAAATATCATATTTCGGCTAATGGAAAAATTCAGTGGGTTTCCTCTGATGATTATATGTCTGAGTTATTTGGTCAGTATTTACTGGACAATAAAGGAAAATAATGAATATATTCTAGAAATTAAAAAAAAAAAATTAAAAAACGAATTGTTACTTGTGATCCTTTTTGTAATTTTCGTATTCTTTATTTTTCTTAAATATAGCGTAAATATTCATTTTATTTTTAACATAATTACTATTTTATAGTAATCGCACAGGCAGAATAAAAGGAATATCAAAATTGTAAATAATCAGTGCTAACATACCAAAGGTATTTTAAACAGTGCTGTGAAATTTTAATACTTAAATAAGTGAATGAAAAATTTCAAAAACTGGTATAAAGGTCCTAAAGCAGGTTTAACGTAACAACTTGTCATTTCCAAACATACTGGCAGATTTCTGTCTTACTAAAATCTCTCTCTCTCTCTCTCTCTCTCTCTCTCTCTCTCTCTCTCTCTCTCTCTCTCTCTCTCTCTCTCTCTCTCTCTCTCTCTCTCTCTCTTTCTATTTGATCTATTTCATTATTTTTCACACATGTCCTATTTCGTCCAATTTCTCATTTTCTTTTTTAAAATTTTATATTCTCTTTCAACTGTCGTACTCTAACTTCTTCTAACTTTATAAAGAAGCAGTGAAAAAGAAAGGAGGCGATACTTCTCGAGTATGTAACCTCCATCTCTCTCACACCACACACAACAATAGACAGAAATTGAGATTGTATAAAGATGTACACTTTGGGCGATTTTTAAATTTATTTCAGCGCGTGCTAAAATTAATTAAATTTCAACGTAACCATCGAGCACGCTACCTAATTTTAAAACGGCTTCGGGGTTTTAAGTCGCCATTTTTCTTTTAAAATATTAACTGTCGTTAATCTCCTAACATTGTTAACTTGCTTGATTACTCTTATAAGCGATTCGGAGAAAGGAAATACCACATCCCCGATGATTAGCCGTATACAACGCGTAGCGTTCACTAAACACGCCGCCATTATCTCACACAACTTAACATCTGTCAGTCCATATCGCACTGCCTCCAGGGGCGCGGTGATGCGAGCAAGATTAACCAACGAGAGAGCGACCTGCTGATTAACCCCGCCCTCTGTCGAACGCGTTATTGATTTTGCGCGCATTTCGCAGAGCAGGACGCCTTGTGAAATTTGTTAAACAAATTCAGCGTCACATCCCAAGCTGTAATTTAATGAGAGAAATAATTTTATACCCCTTCAGTTTTTCATTAAATACTGTGTAACTTGTGTTATGTTTTTAATAACGACAACGATAACATTAACATTAATAATAATAATAATCATAATAATAATAACAATAACAACAACAATAACAAAAACAATAACAACAATAATAATGATGATGATGATTATTATTATGATTATTATTATTATTATTATTATTATTATTATTATAAGAAGAAGAGGAACAACAACACAACAATATGATAAACAAGAAGAAAAACAACAACAAAAAAAAAAAAAAAAAATTCGGAAAGAGAAAATATTAATTCCTCAAGTGAATTTTATTTTATATGAAAAATACTAAAATGTGTGAAATAAATGTAACTTATAGGTTTGTGTACAATGTTTATAATATAAATTTAATATAAAATTAATGTAAAATAATTTTTTTTTAAATAATTTCAATGACGATTTCACTATTATCTTCAGTTACTCTCATATTATCACTATTCTGTTAATAGTTCTAAAATGATTGCAAAAATAATAACAACAACAAAACGATTATAACAAAATAACAATAACAACAGAAGCATTAATTAATAATAATACAAATATTAATTATAATACAGTAATAATAACAATAGAAACATCAACGACAATAACAACAACAACAACAGCAATAATAATAATAGCAGTAAATTTACTACTAACAGTATGAATATTAAGAAATATCAAAATACTAACATACATGAAATAAAAGTTGTTATCAGATACACAAGAGGAATCGTCTAGAGAAAACACACCAGGAAATGAAATAAATCACAGAACAGATTAAAAGACATAAAACATAAAACTCTTTCAGTGTTCAATGAATCTTCAAACGCGACTTCGTGACCACATGTCAAAATAAGTAATTAATTAAAATTAATGATACACCTGCAATCAATTAACGTCACTCACCTGTAATTATATTTGATGTATATTTCGTGTTTGTTTGCTACTTAGTGCCGGTGTTGACGATTTTCACCTGTCATTAGTTGTATCAGGAAATTATTTAAAAAAAACAAAACTGCGAATGCTGGAGAAATAAATATGTATATGTTGCAATACACAGTCATACAATACCGCATAATACAAAAAATAAAAAAATATATAAAAAATAAAAAAATAAATTTAATATATATATATATATATATATTCTAACACAGGACAAGAAATAGAATATAACAGTAATTTACAATACAATATTACACAGTGCAATACAATGTTATGCAATAAAGTATAATATAATGCAATATAACCATATTAATATACATATATAATTACGTAGAACAAAACAATATTATACAATATATTGTCATATAATGTCATATATTATATTGTTCAATAAAATGATATACAATAAAATACAGTCTAAAACTATGTGATAAAATATAGCACTCCAAATACGAAAAAACAAATAGATAAACAAATAAACAAACATAACAGAAACAAACAAACAAACAAATAAATAAATGAAACAGACAAATAAATAAATAAATAAAATTATATAAAATTAAACAAAATATAACATTTATACAATATTTAAATGAACTTTAGTGCAATACAATGTAATACGATATAACACAATAAAATACATTAATTACAATACAGTATTTCAAATATTTCACTTTAGTTAATTTATACCTATTATTTATATTTATTTATTTATTTATTTATTTACTTTTTATTTACTTATTTACTTACTTACGTAGTAGAAGCAATAGTAGTTGTAGCAGTAGCAGTAATAGTAATACTAGTTGTAGTTGTAGTAGTAGCAATAGTAGTAGTTGTAATAACGGTGACACATTTTTGTAAAATGTTTACATACTTTATAATTAAAATAAATAATATCTATGACTGACATTTAAATTAATATTCAGTTAATGAATGTTAACACAGTCGTTATTAATCTTTTTTGTTTAGTATCATTAATATTATTATTATCATCATCATTTTATTATTATTGTTGTTGTTGTTATTGTTATTGTTATTGTTATTGTTATTGTTATTGTTATTATTGTTATTATTATTATTATTATTATTATTATTATACCTGTACAATGTTCTGAGTAACTTTGTGTCAACAACAACAGGAAAATGTTTATCTAGCATTGATAGTCGTGTCAACAGTTTGAGATTATTATCATGATGAATGACGTACATAAACATCCATGCAATACATACCTTTATATATATATATATATATATATATATACATATATATATATATATATACACATACATATATACATACACACATACATATATATATATATATATATATATATATATATATATATATATATATATATACATATATATATAATTAACTATATGTAGAACATACATATATACTACATACTTCATACATATATTATTTTTACACAGATACATCCATCCATCTACACATGTACATACATCCATCCATACATACATACATACATACCACACTAAGGATGAATACTTCTAAAACGGTTTCTAATACACATTTATGTGACAAACACTGTTATAGCCTTTCGGCTCCGTTTTAGTTTGACAGTACAATCCAAATAACACGTTAGTGCGTTCACACCTACATTTGTAAATGGTTTTGTTGCAGACATAAATGAATGGTATTAGTGTTTGTAGACAGGCTTCAGGCTTAAGGAATATTAATTAATATCATAATTACATATATAGAGAATACCAATAATTATTTTGTTGACGTTATCATGCAGCTGTATGTTTACAAGCCCCGGGAGTAAAAACATATGTTTGTTTAATGATGTTACGTTCAAAACCCGCTGTTACCTATAAGGTACAGAAACCACGCCCCTTCTGTCAAGTATTCCAATTTTAAAACATTTTTCTTTTTTTCTTTTATTTTTCAAGAAGCCGTGGACATTTGTAAAGAGTAGAATGGTAAAATAAAACGTCTCAAAATCAGCTTCTTTCTCTCGACAATTCCTAACAGTGATGAGATCGTGCTAGCGTGTTTTAATGGGTTAGTTATTTCAACATGGTTTTGGCAAGATCAGCTTTCGCCCTGCGCGGACAATGTCGATTAGTTTGGTTGGCTGACTGCATTTACTGCGGACCTGTGCTCACGTGCACCTACATCATAGAGCATTTCACACCGTTTTGGAGGCTTTTTCAAAAGTAAAATGTTTTCCTTACGCTTGGCGGGCTTCATGAGAAAATGAAGTAGAAGAACAAAACACAGCATTGTTCGAATGTTCAGCGGCTGAAGATGGGACGGGAATCCAAACATCATCGTACATTTGGCTACGACAAACAGCAGCTTCGGGAGGGTCGCGTTCGTTTTGTCTGCTCAGATAAACGCGGAGTGTTGAGGCATGTGATCGGATAACCTAAAACACGGATTTCTTTTGTGGCAGCTTGGAGAACATTTTACTTCAGTGGACCCTGTTAGCAAAGCGAAATGAACGTAATACAATACCGTCCGTTTTAAACAGTGTATTGATTCAGCGAGTGCGGACATTGCCTGTCAACAACTCCGCTGCGACACCGGCTATTTAAAAGACTGGTTTAGTAAATATCAGGTGAAACATTACCTGTGTTTTTAGTTATTACCTCGTCCCCCTGGGCTGTTGTTCCACCAAGTAAGGGAAGCGCTTACCTGACAACTCGTAATGTTAACATCTGCCACGGACAAACAAATGCTTCTTCTTTTAATACAGACATTTTAAACAGATACATAACAGATTCGCCACTTAATTATTTTGACTGTTTAGAATGATCCGAACCACTTGAAGATGAAGGGTTTCTAGTATCCTGGGAACTGCTTGGATCATCACCAACAGACAGTGGGTTTTTTTTTTTAAGGAACAATTTAATCAACACTGACGTTAAGTAAGATTCAGAGAAAGTTCAAGATAATGATAAACAACTTGATGAAAGCAGGGTTTAGAGGACAATAGTTGAGAATTAAGTCATTCATTTTTGGTGCATTATGCATTAACTGACCGGTCTCCCATTCCATGCAAAGTCCCATATGATATAAACATCTATAATCAGTGTTTTGCTGTTTAAGGGAAGGTTTGTGTAAAATATGTATTGTCGCTAAGATTAATAATGATCACTGATTAGTGGTATCGCTTCATCAGTCTCTGACGTCAGTGATAAAAAGATCTTATCATTTTGTTTTATCATCCATTAAAAGTTAATAATTACGTCTAGTAATTGTTAAGAAGAACATGAAATGTACTTACTTTATTAAGAAAGCAATAAAAAAAGAAAAAACGATACATTTTTAATAGAGAAGTAAACTTAACTAATAATAAAGTGTTACAGTAATATAACGAAGATAACATTTTTAAACATTTTGCAATTTCTCCTATTTCTCTAGGTCACGTGAAGAAAAATACGAAATCCCAGCAGACTAACACAGCTTTCTGACGATCAGCTCAAACAAGAATCAGTAAACAATCACAGAGATTAAAATTAATAAAGCAATCATTTGAAAATAAATAAATGTATTTTGTCTGTTCTGTACTAACGCAAACATATGTACACGTAAAAACACACACTAATATAAAAAAGCAAACTAAATAAACAAAAAATAAAATTAAACAAATCATAACAACTCTATATATTAAACTGAATTTGAGTACAATATAATTTGATGTAACACAATAAAATAGATAAAAGACACACATACACACATTCTCGCCAACACACCTAAACGTAAATGTAAACACAGCTACACATACACATATATATTACGCATATGAATAAAAGATTAATAAAACTAACGTAAAAATACGGTAAGTATTTGATCACTACTGAAACCTTTTAACAAGAAAACACAATAGTCACTAAGTTTGTACCAATGGTTACATTTTATTTTATTTTATTTTTTTATTTTATTTTATTTTATTTTATTTTATTTCGTTCTTCGATATCGTAATCAGAAATTATTCCCCCATCAAAGAAAAAAAAAATATAAAAAAAAAATAAAATAAAAAAAAAAAGAAAATGTAAAATAAGTAGCAAAACATTGTTAATGTAACGTATGATTCCATTTTAAATTAAAACTAAATTGTATTTAGTTTTTTATTTGTTTATTAACTTTTTTGAAGGAAAAACATTCTATGCATTTATCTGCTTACTGTTGATGTTTCTGTTTCTAAATTAGTTTGTCATAACATTTCGAAATTAAAATATTGTAATACCTTCTACTACAACATCCTACATAGCGTTTCTAAAATTTTAAATTAACAAATTTGATTTCCTTTCAGTAAATATTTTTGAAGAAAAGAATAAGAAAAAAAAAATGAAAGAAATAAAATATTTATAAATTATCCTCTCTCTCACTACAGTCTCAGAGCAAAACTCCTCTACAAAACTGATAGCTTGTTTTAAAATTTATTTTTCGCTTTAAGTCACCTCTCTCTCTCTCTCTCTCTCTCTCTCTCTCTCTCTCTCTCTCTCTCTCTCTCTCTCTCTCTCTCTCTCTCTCTCTCTCTCTCTCTCTCTCTAAATAAATAAATAAATAAATAATATTTCATGAATGAATTGGTCGATGAGAAATGGCATCGGATAAAGACTCCAAATATATAGTCATTAAATACGAACATCGCATACATACATACATACATACGTACGTACGTACATACATTCATACATGCATACGTACATTCATACATACGTACAGATATAAATACAGAACGTATATGTATGTATTTAAAATACAATAATTTGTGCAAGTACAAAAGATTTTCCATGACTTGATTTATATGTTCAGTTTTGTTCATCATGACAAACCGCACATATATATTTCCTCCAGGTTATTATTATTGTTTTCTTCTTCTTCTCTCCCCCTTCCCTTTTTTTCTACTTTCTTAAGGAAAGCTTAATTTGATTCCCTTTATGGTTACTCGTATTTTTATTTTAGGTCTGTGTACGAGTAAGAAAAGCAGAGACTCAGTCTTTATTTACATTTATCTTCACTCAGTTTATGATGGGTAGTTTGCACAAGGGAAGATAACTGTTTGGATTAACAATATTTCTTGTAACGGACTTTTTAAAATGAAATCTAAAGTCATTAGTATTACTGCAACAGCAAAATTTAAAACAACAACTGCTATTACTGCTTCTATCAATAATAATATTTTTTTTGAAAATAAAGTATCACAATAAAATTACAAATTAAAGACGCTTCATCAGCCATTTTTTTGCTTTAATTTCTAATATTTTTTTTATAATTAAAGAATGAGAGAGAGAAAAATTCTAACAGTTAAAAATAATATAAGAAACATACAGCTTTAACTGTAAAAATTAAGTTCAGCATTTGAGGGATGTGTTATCTATACACATCAATAGATACACCAGGATATTTGTCATCAAATACTGTTATCCAGTTTGTGTACAGATGATCCCTTAAAGAAAAATGTATTGGAAATATTCTTGTTTGACAGAGAATGAGAAATACAGAAACAAACAAGAAACTAAGACATACAGGATTATCAAATTTATTACACTTAATAGGTAAACTAGTCATAATACCAGTGACATCACACTCTCAACTGTTCAATTAAAAATCTCTTCATTATTTAAACAGCACTGTTCTCTTAGCATCTCTGTGAGTTATCATGATGCGTAATACTCTAAATACTCTTTAGTTTTTGGTTTCAACACAACTTTATCTTTCAGATTAACCACCCAGCCAGGAGCCAACCCATAAAATATCTGACGAGGGTCTTTCCGTTTAAGCAACATCTCTTTCTGTGGATCGTTTTCAATGTCGGGCAACTTGTAGCCATACTTCTGAGCGAGTTCGAATCTCGCCTCCTCCACTTCTTCCGGGTTAGCTAAGTAGCCTCTGGTTTTTGGGTTAGTGTAGTACTGTATGGCGTCTGCTGGGGGGAACTTACAGCGAGGGATAGGAACTCCCTTCATAAAAAACTGCTGAGGGTTGATGACAGCAAACAGCGACGCTGGATCAAAGTAGCGAGTCGTGATGAAGCCGCCGTTGCGCTCAACTGCAGCTATGACAGCCTCGCTAGCCCACTGTACTTCAAGGTTGATTTTCGCTGCAAACAAATCAATCCCCTGGAAGGAAAGAAATTAATGTAATTGTTATTAGTTTCTGAACAAAATAAAAAATAAACAGAAACAGGAGCCTTGACATGAGTTAAAATGGGATAAATCAAATAAATTAAAATCTGATATTGTGAACGATGAAAACTTGTAAGAAATGGTTTATTTTTTTTTTATATAGTACTGCTCCTGATATGTATGTATGTGTGTTTATTTATTAAAATATTGCTTGATACATTTTTTTTTACACATTTATGATATATCAATTTGTATTATTAACAACTGAATAGAATGAAAAGTTGATTAAATTGGTGATCTATACAAGTAACCTAATTATATTTTATTTATTTTTGTAAATGGTTTTGCATGAATATAGTGAAACATTAAAAAGGATGTAGACATTTAATTTCATTAAAAACAAAAATATAAAATCTTCTGAAAATGACAGGCTGACAGTTTTTTTAACAATAACTTCTTCAGCTTATCAGTTGTTGTTTTTTTTAAATATTTTTTATTTTACTATCACAGTAAAATGAGTAACAGTCAATATTAATAGACTTGACCCTGCTTTAGCTGTGCATTTCGGTAACAATATATAAAAATGTTACTATGTTTTCAAAAATACTCAAACTTAAATAATCTAACTGAAATCACGGTTGTCAATTACATAAAATAAAAAATATTTTATTAGTTAATTGTAATTACCTCTTCAGTGAGATTAACACCAAAATGTCGTTTGAGAACATCTATTGTGTACAGTTTAGTGTTACAGATTGAGGTCAGGTCAATGGGTTCATTGGGGTCAAGTCTTCCCAGGTCAATCATTCTCTGTAGTTGTAGCATCGACAAGGGAGGATACTCTCGTCTCAAGCTGAAAATACAAAGAAGAATCTGAGCAACTTTATCTTAAACCTTTTTAATTCATAAACGTAGTCTCAGCTATTAGTCTTAGGAGGACAAAATAATTCAACTGATATTAGAAATAATTTTTAAACTTGAACTCTAGGATGAGAGTGGAATTAAACAGTATATCTACCATCAAAATATCTGCAATTATTTTTAACCACTCTCTTATTTATGTTAAATTGCTAACTACCTTTTTTCCCTCCTTTTTTAAAATGGTAATGTTAACCAAAGGCTATGCTGCTTTGAAAAAATGCCAGGCATTTTGTTTTCTTAAATAAACTCCTACCAATATTCTGCAAATATTTGTTTTCATAACAATTAACAGGTTGCAAATAATTATGAAATTATCTCTAAACTGAAATATTTATTAATTTTACTAGATAACTGAACAGCAGGGTGATAATCTCATTCATATACTATATCTACATCTACTACTGCATCTACCATTACACTGTTACTAACACTGAGATATGATGATATCAGAAACAATCACATTCTGTTTTTTCTTATTCTAAACACAATGTAAAAAATATCTGACTAACTGAAAACTCTTAGTCTCAAGTAATTTATTCACTAATGATAAATATACAAATGTGAGTAAATTGTATAAAAATCGATAATTCGTTTACAGAATAAAAATAAATAAATAAAATTTAAAAAGTGAAAAAATATTAATTTATACAATTTCCAAATTAGAAATTAAAGCAAAAAAATGGTTGATGAAACATCTTTAATTTGTAATTTTATTGTGATACTTTATTTTTAGTAAGGGTTGGATATAAAACAAATAAACAAAAAATGCAGGTGTGCTTACAGTCTGTTGTTTTGTAATGGCTGAGATTCACTTTAAACTGATATGAATTTCTGTGAAAACATTTCAGGTATTTGTTAAATTCGGTTTACTCACTGATGTCCCAAGTAATAGGGTTCTTTTGGTACCCGCAGATAGAGAGGTGTCTGCCCACCCTCAAACCCAAGTCTGGGAAGTGTGTTTCTCTGACCCTGACCTTTGTGACCTCGTCCATGAGTTTTACCTTTTTTAAGATTTTTTCTTAAATGTTGCTGTAATGAAAAATATCCAAGTCAGTTTGTTTTTGTAATTTATTTTACTTTTAATATTATATAAAAATCATAAGATCTGAAATATCCAGATGTTTAAAACATTTATCAAAAAATAAAGTAAATGCTATCATAATATCAAATGTTAAGAATACATGAATAAAATCAATAATTTTTAGGTTAGTTTAATGTCAGTGTTCAGTAGAATAACACTAACAGATCATATATTTACATTATAATTTTTTAAATTAGAATGTGACCTTCTTAGTTATGTTTCTGAAATATCCCACACACACACATACAGTCAACCGTGTAAATGTTGTATATCAACTATTTTGAAACAAAACAAAAGACCAACAACCAAAAACACACACACACTTCAAAAAGCAATCACAATGTAACAAAACATTAAAAGGTCATATTTATTATCATCATAATATTGCTACTTGAAATGAAATATTGTCTCAGCCGATAAAAATCTATCGCCCTTCAAACATGATGCTGATTTTTTCATGAGTTAATTATATCTTATGTATAATGTGTGCATTTGTATTATTATTATATTATTGTAATATTTTGTTTTTTTTTTTTTAGCTGTGATGATATATATTTAATTTTAATCTAACTTGCCTAAATGTGGGACTCATTTATGTAAATCGCCTTTTTATCGGAAATAGACTACAACGGTAACAGGTTAATATGTGTTACTATTATGAACACGTTTTTCATTTTTAATGTCAAAAGAAGAATTCCACAAAATAAAGATATTGGCAAGTACCTTTTTGTTAGCACCTGGCATCCCTTTAAGGTTACCAATGGTAACCCGAGGCATATTTCGAATCAAATTCAGTGCTTTTTCGGTAATCCCAGCCATTTTGTTCGCTTTAGTAAATTCCTACCAATATTCTGCGAACCTAACTTATCTTTGAAAGGTCACAAACTATGAAAATACCTCCAAAAAGAAATATTTATTTATTAATTTGTTTCTTTGTTTATTACTCCACTAGATAAGTGATGTATGCTAGTATCCATGATATTATGTAACTATATTTGTAACTACTACTGCCATTACTACTACTACTACTACTACTACTACTACTACTACTGTTGCTACTGCTGCCACTTATTATTAGTAGTAATAGTAGTTAGTGTTGTAGAGGTAGTAGCAGTGGTAACAGTATCAGGAACAGCAGCAGCAGCATTTTAATAACTAAAATATCAGGATTATAACAAGGATACATTATAACTGCATATTATATTAATCTGTTGTTATTATTGGTTTATATCTATCAGCATTATAGATAAATGTTTGTTAAGATTTGTTGGAATACTACAGTATCATCAAAATGACGTCATAGAGCAATTATGACGTCACACGTATTATTACGTACATAAAAATCCCTTTTATTCCTGTAATGAAATAGAAAAAAGAAAAAAATTATATACTTTCAAAATTTCAAAAATCAAAATGTCCACAGGCAGAGTGATTCAAGAAAACGAATCTAAAGCACGACTAACTGGAAAAGCTAACGTCATTCTCTTCAAACATCACCGCGTACCTCCGTATGTGTTGGAACAAAACGACAAGTTCGATAACCTGCGGCTGGCCCTCATTGGTTCGTGTGGTGAATTAGGCGGCTGGGATTTCAACCGCCGAATCAACGCTTCGAAATCGTTCAAGAAAGATGTCTGGGAGGCGTCCGCTCTGATTCCCGTGTTCTCCGAGTTCGAATGGGCTTGGATAGTGGTGGGTGTAGCTCGAGATGATCCGCGCCGATTCCGAGACGATGTGAAGAAAGAGGAGATGGAACAGTTGGTAGAGTGGGAGAAAACCACGTACGACTACAGACGATCTCGAGTCACCGATTTAAACGGCGTCATCCACACCGTCTGGGGCAACAGCAAACAATTTTTCAACTCGAAATCCTGCAGAGTTACCGTTCGGACGGAATACGTCTGCAACAGCAATGAAACAATCGCCTTGACTGGCTCTGGATCCTCGCTCGGCGACTGGGATCCCCAAAACGCAGTTTTCGCCCGACACGATCCTTCGAATCCAGAGAGCTGGACAGCCAAGCTCATCATCCAGCCCGATGTGATGTATTCGTGGAAGTGGATCGTCGTCGAAAGAAAGACACGTCAGTGCAAGCGCTGGGAGGAGAGAGAAGACAGATTTCTCTACACCAGATACGACGGCCTCGACGTGTTCGCGCCGTGGAACGGAGACGCTGTTGAAAACGCCACCAGCATCTCTATGAATTCTGGTTTACCAGAAGACTTGATTTTGAAATACCTGGATGGCGACCGATCGTTGTTGAGTAACAGTACGCTGTCGTGGTTGAAACAAGGCCTTAGCAACATCGACAACGGCATCCATTTGGCGTTTCTGCCCTGCAACTACGTCACTGTGATTGGTAATTCTCGTTCTTTTATTTATTTGCAAATTATTTTCTTTTTACGATTTTTATATTTTGTCTTTTTCCTTTGTCGTTCTTTCTTTCTTCCATCGTTCCTTTTGTCCTTTCTTTCTTTGATTATTTAGATTGTTTGTTTATATACTGAGTATTACAATGAAACCTATAATTATTTGGGACTGCGTTTTAAATATTTTGAATTTCATCTCTCTTAAAGTAAAATAACATATTTCTCTTAACCAATGTGGATTCACAGATAATATCGATCTATCCGCCTTCTGTTGGTCTGTCTGTATTTCTGTCTACCTACCCACCTATCTAACTAAATGTATATCAATATCTGTATCTATCTACTCATGTATCTGTCTCTGTATCTATGTGACTGTCTGTCTACCTACCTACCTATCTTTCTACTTAAAAATATATCCATATCTGTATCTGTCATCTACTTTCCTATATCTATCTATCTATCTATCTATCTATCTATATATATATATATATATATATATATATATATGTCTGTCTGTCTGTCTTTCTCTATCAATATAGTATTCCATTGCAGAGAAACGAACAGATAAATCAACAATGACCGGAAATGATAACGTCACACAAACTGACAAGATATTTGTGGCGAAACCAGGATCAATATTTGGCGGTCCTGCAACAATCCTAACTCATCCGTTCGGCTTTCTGTCCTCGCGCAAGAGTGTCATTTAAAATCGAATTATTCTGTAATTGTATAGATTTAGCTAAACTTAGGTTATATATTATCACACAGGAAGAGTGTTGTATGTATATATATATATAATATATGTCTTGCAGTCGTTATGAACAGATCCGTTGTTAATAAACAAGATTACTCACAGGCCTGTATTCATGATTATACTTCCATTGATGATGTAATTAAAATTGTATTGCAGAAATTTAACTCTCTCTCTCTCTCTCTCTCTCTCTCTCTCTCTCTCTCTCTCTCTCTCTCTCTCTCTCTCTCTCTCTCTCTCTCTCTCTCTCTCTCTCTCTCTCTCTCTCTCTCTCTCTCTCACTTTCAAATTTTGTAAACTAAACATATGGAATTGTTTTGTGAATTTGCATTGGAAATTATTATGTATAAATACATAAAATCCGTATTTTGTAAAAATTTTAAATAAAATGTTTTACTTATGTGATGTTGCAAATAAATAGGGTTTGCTTTAAAACTATGAATTTGTTCTTATTTAAAAATAATAATAATAATAATAATAAATCATTATTGTTATTCTTTTAATATTTTATTTGAGTAGAAAAACCGATATCCAGAACTGAAGTAACTAATTATATTTTAAAATGACCAGTACTAGTTTCAGTGTTATATAAAAGGTCAGTGTCAAAAAACATCCAGTGTTATTCCTTTAAGTTTGTGTCAGTAGTACGTACTGACTGTATCACGATTTCTTGTTATCGTCTGAATATCTATGCGTTAATAGCACTTCATCACTGAAAATAAAAATCAGCAATAATTATTTATCTCTTTGGCATCTCAAGATTTTACCCCACCGTCCTAGAATTCAGAAATAAAGCTACGCTCGTTTCTCAACTCTTTTCAATATTTAGAGATAAAAGCTTATTGTAATAATTCTCTTTTAATTTTTTCTTTGACTTTTTTTTTTTTTGTTGATATATCTACTTGAGTTCAAACAGACATTTCAAAAGGCAGGAACATCCTAAATGGGTCACTATATTTATGTCAATTTGGCGAAGTTAACTTTCTGTCTTCTAGCTTCAAACTTGTTCATTCTGAACCTGAAGTGATGGTCTTATCTGTCTGAACACTGCAGACTTAAATCAGATCATCAGCCAACTTACAAAGAAGACCTGTCTTAACTGAACCCATCTTTTTATAGTTTTCCATTAAAACTGCTTTGGCTCAAGAATGAATCAAGTTATTATCATTGTATTAACATCATCACAAACTGAATAGAATTATTATTATTATTATTATTATTATTATTATTATTATTATTATTATTATAGCAAAACGTCAGCGACATAGCTGTCTTTCTCTCCAGTCTTTGAGTTTCAGTTATGAGTTATTTCCCTTACATCAATCTTCTTCCTTTCTTTCTTACTGATGTTGTTGTTTTTGGATTTAAATTACAGTTCCTTTGGAATAAGATTTAAATAATAATTATTACAAAATTAATGATATTTAACAACATACCAACAGAGACAAAGTATTTCCTTTTCAAATGTTCGATAATAACTAACTCACATTATTTTGAAATCTTTTGTTTCTCTAACAAGTTTCAGAAGTATGTATGAAGAACTGTTTATTCTTACTATAAAGGGATCGGTTTCTGTTCTGCAGTAGAGTTCTGGCGTCAGCTGTGACTTTTCACAAAATCAAACACACACAGTACTTTGTTTTTGTTGACCTAGTAATCGTTCCAGCCGATGGCTCACATCTGTTTTATCAGATGATGATGATAATGACGATGATGATGATACACATAACTCTTTTTTCTTTTTTGGCAGATTTTTGTTTTATTTTATTAAGACTTGTATTACCTATATGAACATTTATTTTAAAATATATTAAATATATTAAATATATTTTCTCACTTAGTAATTGTGAGTTTATCTCTTTTTTATAGTATACATCTCATGAGTTGTATTTTGAAACCTCTACAGTGTTACTGTTCGTTCAGCTAATACTCAGTGTTTCGATTTCTTCACACACACACACACACACACACACACACACACACACACACACACACACACACACACACACACACACACACACACACATTTTCCACTCCTTAAAGAACTTGGTTTTGACAAAAACAATTTCGTAAATGAATTTTTGTCAAAAAGAGAAAACAAAAGATGAAATTCAAATTAGCTGATTTATAAAAATCCTATTTTTCATAAACCATGCGTTTAACACGTGTTAACCGTCTGTATATGTCTGTCTGTCTGCCTATATATCTGTTTTTCTATCTTACTCTTTTCAGAGACATTCATTTTCTTTGTAATTAGAGTGTGGCTCAATATGCAAATGCAGTCATAGTCACTGCATTATTTTCATCATTATTATTAATTTTTGTCTTTTCCTTTCTTTTTTAATATTCTTTCTTTTCGTTTTCTTATTCGTGATTATTCAGTTAATTTTCAGTTTCTTCTTCATATCTGCGAACGATATCCGAAACTTGTCTTGCAAATCCTGAACGGCTTTCAGAAACTGTAAGCGACCTGTGAAAATGACAAATTAATAACTAAAAAATAATAATGACCAATACTATCTGAGGATTTCAGAGATGAAAAGACAATAACTGAATGTCATGACATAGGAAAGGATCAAATGTAGACAGATAACTGGACGAACTGATGGATGATCGATTGATGGTGTCGACAGACTGATGTGTACTTAAAAATAAAAAATAAAAAAACAGTTTACCATTTTTTCGTGTATTCAATGATCCATTCTCTGGTTTCATTTAGTTCGAGTTCTTTGAGTGTTTGAAGAAGATTGTTTAAAAATCTAACGTTATTACCATGTTTTTGCCTGCATTTTACCAACATCTAAAGTGGAATAAAAAAGAAGAAGACAAAATTTTAGCTAAAATGGAAATAGAAAAAAGCCTTTATTAAAATAAACAAAAGCAAACCCCCTCTCTCTCTCTCTCTCTCTCTGTCTGTCTGTCTGTCTCTCTCTCTCTCTCTCTCTCTCTCTCTCTCTCTCTCTCTCTCTCTCTCTCTCTCTCTCTCTCTCTCTCTCTCTCTCTGTTAATCAGAATATTATTATTATTAGTAGTAGTAGTGGTAGTAGTCATAATAGCACTAGTAGTAGAAATAGTAATAATAGTAGTAGTAGTGCTATTGCTGATATTATTATTATATTATTATTATTATTATTATATTACCGTAAACATCTTATATTCCGACCCAATACAAGAAGCATCCTGTCGAATGTGTTCTATTTCAGCGTAGGTCAAACCAAGTCTGATACCAAGTAGAAAATTAGGTTGCAGTTTCATAACGAGATTAACAAGAAATTCGTCCGATCCTGGACCTGGAGTATCTGCATCAAAATATTTTAAAATATTAAAAAATTACCAAGACTGGTATGTTTTTGAATAGAATTAAACAGAACAAAGAATGTTAATAGGGTAAATTTAAACAATGGACAAAGTGAAAAAGACTTAACTTTTTCAGAAATAAACGTACTGTTCCTGCATATGTCTAACTCACCGAGAGAAAATGGGGCAGTTCAGTTTTTTTTTATTTTTTACTTTCTTTGTCCGTTTTTGTCAAGAAGAAATCATACAAATATTTATTATAAATTTAACATTTAATGCTGACAAGCGGGGGAGAGAAATCCTGTTTTCATCATATTCACCTGTTTTTACCATTATTTAACTACAATGACACCATCATAATCATTGATCTTCATTCGCAACATAAGTGTCACCATTATCCGTTTTGTTATAATTATCAGTAATACCAAGAGAACTGTCATCAAAATCATTCTATCCAGTGTCGTCGTCGTCATCATCATCATCATCATCATCATTGATAACAACGTATTTCGGCATCACATCTTTTTACAATTCTTTCTTTTAATTCTTTTTTTTTTTTTTTTTTTTTTTTTTTTTTTTTTTTTTTTGGAGACACAAAATTCACATTTTCATGCAAGTAAAATGAATTTGAACGTACATTTAAATCCCATTCTTAAGAAACAAGCAAAATCGATTTAATAATCTTTTAACCTTTCGCTCGCGTTAAAATAAGGCAAAATCAAATTCAGTCGAACTGTACTATTAAATTTCAGCAAAAAAAATCCCCAAAAACGTTTTATTAGTATTAAGTGTCTCTTACTGTATTTTGTAACTTTTGCAAAACGTTAGAAGAATTGACACCTCAACGAATTTCATAATTAATGGTTACTGAGTGTGCAACGTGTTTTTTTTGTTGTTGTTGTTTATTGGGGGTTGCTCTTTTGTTTTGTGTTTGCTATATAAAGATGATATAACTGACGAAAACTCCTGACGCTACTGAAGAGTTTTCTCTTACAACATTACAGGAACTGGTTGGTACGGGAAATA
Organism: Chrysomallon squamiferum; assembly: GCA_012295275.1. Lineage (NCBI taxonomy): Eukaryota > Metazoa > Mollusca > Gastropoda > Neomphalida > Peltospiridae > Chrysomallon > Chrysomallon squamiferum. The sequence goes on from CM022670.1 coordinate 17,804,695, forward strand.
TCTGATTGGGCGTACACTGAAGAATAAATCATATAATTTGTCGTGAATCAGACCTAAACATCTAAATGTCAGTCTTTTGAACAAAAGAAAGATAACACGTGAAAACCTACCAAACTGCTGAAATAAAGTTGCTTTTGATATTTCTTGCGACAAAACCCATCTGGAAAAACGGCTAGTGTTGTCAGTGTCATCCTTTCTTTTTAATGCATGTTGACTGAAAACAATAAAGACAAATACGCACATACGTACAAATATACATACGTAGTACGTACTTCATTCTTGGTACGAATACATCACTTGCGTGTTAAATAATATAATTATATTTACTGTATATTAAATGTTTCATAATAACAATAATAACAATAACAATAATAATAATAATAATAATAACAATAATAATAATAATAACAATAATAATATTAATAATTGTAATAGCAATAATAAAGAAAGAAAGAAAGAAATGAATAAATAAATTAATTAATTAAATAATAATTCGCCAATAATTTTATAAATAAATCTGCCGACTAAAATATCTACAAATCCATTAGGGATAAATTTGAGCGAAAAAAAAAAAAAGAAAAGAAAAAAGTAAACCCATATTTTTATATCTCTATACTCACTACGCCTGTAAATGTTCGATGACAGTGTTGATTCCATCACTTTTGTGAACTTTCTTTAAAGCGTCAACAAGTTTTCTAAGTCCCAAATCTTCTTGGTGCTGATTCTGATGAAAGAATTCTGTTAATAGCTGTAAGAAAATAAGCAAGTAAGTGAATAGGTAAGTGAGTGAATATATTTTATAAATGCGTGTATTTGTGTATGTATGTATGTATGTATATATGCATATTTGTAAGTATGTGGTATGTATGTGTGTGAAAGGAAAAATGTTTAATGATAATGCTGTGGAGAAAACTGCTCTAAAAATCAAAAATTAAATTAATTTCATATATTTAATAATTATTATCATGAAGATGATGAGATAAAATCAAATCAATAATAATAATGATTTAAATAATAATAATAATAAGTAAAATGAAAATAATAATAATAATAAGTAAAATGAAAATAAAATAATCAGTTATTATTATTATTATTATTATTACATATTCTTCTGACATTTTTATTTTATTTTGCTACTCGTGAATCCATATAATTCATACTGAACATTAACAGGCTTCTTTAAGATTAAAAAAAAATAATAAAAATTAAAAAAAATTAAAAAAATTAAAAAAATTAAAAAACCAGGAAGAGAAAATCCGATTCTCTTATTTTTCGTTTCAGTTTTTAAGCCAAATCAAAACAACAAAATATCAGGAAGTCAAGGAGTGGCAGTCTTAGATTTTCCTCTATTTTACTCATTAAAATTAATATAGAAATTCAGATTTATGCTATTTTTTTAGGGGATTAGTAATATCTGACATATAAAACAGTGCATTTTACCCCACTTAAACCCTGAAATAATGTTTGGTTATACTACTACTACTACTACTACTACTACTACTACTACTACTACTACTACTACTACTACTACTACTACTACTACTACTACTACTACTACTATAATAATAATAATAATAAAGAATCCATGCAAGGAATATTAAAAGTTTTTTTGTTTTCTTTTTTGTCTCGAAAATATATTTTCAAAACAAGAACAAGATTATTATTTTCATGTTCTGAAATAAGACACTTTTAAATTAAGACTCTGATTCTTCTACTTATGAAATAATAACGATGATGATAATGAAAATATTTATTAAAATTTATTTATTTACTATTATTATTACCAGTTTCGACTTTGCCAGGGGACCAATAAGTTGTCTGTGGTCGTATTCTGTAAGCAGCTGATTTGAGAAACCTAAATAGATTCCCACTTTCCACCATACGTCTATAATTAACTGAGACAGCCAATGGATTATCTCCCTTTTGAATGCGGCTGGGTTGAAAATAAAAATAAGATATTTAAAATAATTTTTTTTAAAAGGTGGGCACTAACACAATAGATGACATCAGTTTAATAGTGAATACGAAAAATATAAGGAATAGCAAAGTATTTCAGTGATTAGAGATATCACTTTACTATAGATTAACTTTCTTTCGTTTTTCTTGTCAAATTCAACGGATCATACACGTGTATTAGTTAACAGTGGTGTGAAAAGCGATTCCATCATTACCAAAGTTCGATTACAGAATGGGAACACCATCGTGACGTACACTGTTCTGTAGATTCAGATACAACAGTTAAGAAAAAAATATATATAACTGAGACATTAGTTATCCTAAAATATGTTAATTCTGACTGATAGAGAAAATTACGAAGAATCTTACCATCACTAGCAAAATTGTGAACAACGATTTCAGATATATCGTGTTGAATAGGAACGAACATCGTAGAACTTGGCAGAACTTCTGAGCTGTTAAAGCTGTCACTATTGCCATTACCAGAAACTTCTCCACGGGATATGGGCATTATTTGTGTACTTAACACTGTATCTCTGAACTCATCGTCTGAAACATGCAAATCCGTAGAACATCTTCTGTTATTGTTATCATCATCTTCCTCTCTTTGATTTTGTCTAACAGTACAAGCTAATGAAGGCATTCCTCTGATGTCTTCGTTGATATCTGATGTGGCTGATTTTATCAGAGCGTCAATGCTGTTGTCGTCTGCTACTCCAAATGACAATGCGTCATCAACAGCTGAAACCATAGCTGCAGGTGGATTGTCATTGTCGTCGGAAATCTGAGATACATCGAGGTATTTAGATATCTCATTTACGTCCGCAAAATTTTCTTCTTCTGCAACTCTAGACAGCAACTGTTCATGCAGAAATATAGGAAGATGCGTTATTAATCTCAGGCCGACTGTCTGCTGCTTCAGAATAGCGATGCTTCCTGTTGGGTCCTGATTTGTATCTTTAACCTTTAGAATGATACTCTGATGACTGGCTTGACCTGGGAACATTTCCAGAGAGAAATCCGTTAATGTGTACAAACTACTGAGATTTCCGTGAAGCTGGAAACGAAACTTTGATGTTTGTCGCACACGGAAATCGCCACTGATTCTGAGTTTCTTATAATCCTCCGTAGTCCATTCGTCCAACCTTCGAGAACACTGATCTGGATGTAAGCATTCTATGACAACGTCGAAGGTGTTGTATTTTATACATTTTCCAACTGCCATAAAGCAAATCACCCGACGAGATCGCTGCGCATATCTCCTTGCCGTGTCAGAGGTTATGTCAACTTTTGTTGCCCATTTTTCAACCTCCACGGGAGTTGTTCTGAAACAAACCATTAATTATTAGACCTAACGCGGTCAGGGAAATATTACAGATACTATATTTGCATCTGTTACTCCGGGTATTTTATTTAACTCTTTATCCGTGTCTTTGTCCTAGAACTTTACTTACTATTACCATGGTAGCTGCTAAGGTTGGTTGTTCTAAGTATTAGTGAGTTATATTTAGGCACTTGAGTGAATGTTTCTTTCTCGACAGATCGTTATCCTGTATCAAATTATATTTCGCTTTTTGAGCTGCTTATATTTTAACACTTAACTATCAGGATTACATGATATATATTTCATTTTATCAACTTATTAATCATGAAATATGCAGCTGAAAAGAACATTTTAAATTTGAAATGACTCTTTTAACAATATCACTTTCCTGACACCAACAATATTATTGTCGATATAAGTTTGCATTCAATATTAAGAACTTTGATTTTCATTAATGTAAAAATTAAAGATGTTTTGAATACTACTGTGATAAAATACTTTACAGAATTTTTTTTTTTTTTTAAAGAATTATATCAACAGTTTTAAAGATAAATTTAACGTACAGGCCGAGCTTGCTCGTTTTGAAAGAAACCTTATTTCCTCTCACTTCTGGCCTCACGTCCATCATCTTCCACTTAGATTTTTCTTTTCTCTGCTCACCACCATCGTCGTCGTTATCATCATCATCATCATCATCATCATCACAGCGACCATCGTCAAACATTTCTTGATCGAGGCGGCATGGTGACCCAGACCTTGACATTATTACCACGTCTCCCTGACCTTTAAAGCCATCAGGAGTTGGCAAGGTCACGATGACATCTTTGGTGGGCTCTGAGCACGAAGAATGAGTCATGTTGAAGAAATGTGACAAGGAAAGAATATGATCCGACTCAGGAACCTTCGAGACTTCGTCGACCTTGAATAAATGGAAAATGTATTGATCGGTGCGTTACAGAGAATTAGACTCGTCAAACTGATGCACTCCAGATGGCCGGCTAGTTACGAAATCTATATCTTAATACACTCTGGTAAAACTAAATAAGCTGGTAAACACGAATTCAACTTTACGGATCACAGTTTATGTTTGAATGATGACAAGCGAAACGATTAGTTGATAGATGCAGCGCATTATGAGTCGAATTTAAGAGTTTAAATGTAATCAGTGGTAATGACCTAGTAAATCTTGTTTTCAGATTTCAAACAATGCATGGTTTCTGGGCTTGTTTTGTGTTGTTTACGAATTAACAGCAAATATTATAAAAATTGGATTGATTGAGATACCGTTATTTAAGCGGGTTTGTTCATGTAAACAGTATATAATATAGGCTGTTTTTAAAAAATCACACATAAATACACAAAAATAAATAGAGAAAATAGTATCATTTTTTGAAGCACAAAGAACTAGAGTGTACATTGTAATGTTTCTTTTTCTCTTTTTTTAAAAAAAAAAAAAAAAAAAAAAAATGAAATGATCTGTCGTTGATATTATAAATTATTATCCAGAAACATTACGTAAATATTTTAAAGAAATTTTTTTAATTAAATGGTTGTACCTTTAGAGTTAGCTTTCCTGGTTGTCTGAAAGCTTCACGGGGTACATCAAGTTGTATGTTGCTATCTGTCTTGGACACGATTTTCCCACCAGATGGCAGTATGAAAAGTTCTTCCGTCCGAGGACGACAGCACAGTATTAACAAACCTCTGTGCTTTAATTTTACTGAAACAACTGCAGCAAACTGTTCATCATCCTGTGATATAAACCTTTATAATTACTTACTGTTTAAGATGAATGCGTGAGATACGTAACTTGTATGACGAGAGAGAGAAAGAAAGCAATATGATACCGTAGAAAGACAGAGACAGGCAGGCAGATAGAAAGACAGACAGGTAGAACAGACAGACTGGCACACAGATAAATTGGTAGGGAGATAAAGATTAAGAAGAAAGCGGAAGCAAGATACCAAAAACGTTTATTAATTGCTTTATTTACCTCATTTCGTTTTATATATATTTCAGGTTTTAATTCAGTTATGTCATGTTTAGATCCAATGTGTTTGATAACAAGTTCCTGAAATCTACTTGGTTTGTCCCTGAATAAAACTTTCAGATGAACAACAGAGTTGTCGTTCGTATCGGAAGTTCGGTACTCGACAATTTCTCGCCAGCAGATTTCGTCTTTAGTCATGAAAGACTTAGCACCACTCTCTAACGGGAAAATCATCCGACACATAAAGTACGTCGGGCTTGGAGAGAAAGTATTTCCCGTTCTAATTACGATTCCTATTCGGTTTATTCCGTATTCGGCGCTGTCCATTAAGATTGCGAATTCAATGCTAATAAAGTATACAAATGATATAATAAAATACATACATACATACATACATTATATATATATATATATATATAAATATACATACTGGGATAATACATCTTACATCAGTTCTGAGCATTTTGTGATATTATTATTATTATTATTATTATTATTATTATTATTATTATTATTATTATTATTATTATTATCCTTATTAAGTATATATGCCATCTTGTATTTTACTTTAATAATTGTTGCCATGGTAATAAATATACGATAATAGTATAACAAATAGTTAAAAAATGTGATGACAAACCTTTGTACGCTACGACGTTGACACAACACTGACGTCATTTGAACACTTCTGCTTTCTGACATCGGACTTCTTCTACTCTGTCAAGATGAACAACAAACCTCCATGTGAATAATAAACATATTAAACACCAGTACATCTAATACATAAGAGGAACAACAACAACGACGACGACAACAACAATAACAACAATAATAATAATAATGTTATACAGTAATGATGATATTATTAATGACAAATGCCAGAACAACGGTAATAACAAGGTAATGAGAATAATAATAATAATTAAGTTGGCGATAAGGAGAGAATAAAAATAATAACAATTTAATAAAAGTGAAAAAAATAAAATAATAATAAGAAAAAGAAAATAAGAAGAAAAATAAAAATAGTAATAGTAGGAAGAAGTAAGAAAATGGAAGAAGAATAGTAGTAGTAGTAGTAGTAGTAGTAGTAGTAGTAGTAGTAGTAGTAGTAGTTATAAGACCGAACTCTTAATTGAGTTTAGCAGTAGTGGACACTTACAAGGTCATATTTATATGGGTCTGCTCCGTTAAACATTAACCAGTCAGCGGTCCGAACGTGATCATTTTCCACTGCATAGAACAGCGGCGTGCGGCCATACTTCAAAATAATAATATAGTGACAACAACAACAGCAATACTAAAATAACCATGCATGATGAAATGTTTCATAAAAAACATTAAGATAATTTGTAGGAAGTATTACATTTTAGCAGTACATTTTATAGAGAAAATCGTTAATGTTGGTTTAAGAGTCCTCACAATGAATAGGTCTGAAAAACATAACACTAAAAAAAAAAAAAAAAATCTTGAGGTTTACTATTAATTCACTGACTTCTCAGGTTCTCTCTCTCTCTCTCTCTCTCTCTCTCTCTCTCTCTCTCTCTCTCTCTCTCTCTCTCTCTCTCTCTCTCTCTCTCTCTCTCTCTCTGATATATATAGATTTTTCTTTATTTGTTACAATATCTCAGGAAGATAAATATGAGGCTTTTTCAGTTTATATTTTATATGTGAGGCATTTTACATATGTGGTTATGAATGTATGTATATATGTATGTATGTATGTATGTTTATATATCTATATATGTGTGTATATGTGTATATATGTTTGTATGTATGTGTGTATGTACGTATGCATGGCTGCGTGTGTGTGTGTTCATGTGTTTGATCAAATAAGCGAGTTCTAGTTAAGACCTTAGATACAGATAACGTGTGCAGAGCACTGAAACTAATGACACTTTAACACAAATTTTATTTCAACAGCAGATTAATCATATTAATGTATTCCCAACAACTCACAATGTCTGCTGTATCCACGTGGACGTCACTGCGCATGAGCTGTTCAGCCAGAACGAGGACATCTCCGGCTTCTGCTGCTTGGTGCAGTTCTGTTACAGAAATCTGATAAAACACACATGAAATATTTTTATATAATTTTATGTAATACGAATACACATATACATGTTTATACATGAGCAATCTTGCTGAGGCTGTCGTACATACACATATACAGCGCCAAACTAACAACGTAGCAGATGTAGCAAATGCTATGCGCCCCGCTGATCCCTTTTAGTTTTATTTTTTAATCAAAATGCAGGGTATCATGATTTTGACTAGCCTTTGATATTTGATTTGAGAAGATGTACATTTTTGAATAGCTTTGGTGCTGAAATTTTCTTTCCTCACTAGCCAGTGGACTACAACTAGTTCACCAGTTGCTTTGTCTAAAATACACTGAAAAAAACCTTAGCAATCATTTGAAGAAATCAGTAACAAGTTTGGCTTCTTGCAAATTTAGGTCGATGTTCGAGGAGCAACCTTCAAAACCGGCTATGGCTCTCATTGACAAGTATCCAAATGATTTGCAGGCGTCTGGCAAATGAACTTCTACAGTTTGTGGCACTTCTCAACAAGCGGACTACGACGACTAATCTGAGTGCATCTCAGTCAGATGCTGCAGCTGATGATCAGGACAACACGGCGATGTCAGGCGGCGAGACATTGGAGCTGTTCTTTATTCCGTCTCATTAGAGATCACAACATGCAATCATGTTTTCCTAATATTGAAATAATTCTACGCACGTATTTATATATGATGGTTACAAATTGCACGGGGCAGCCTTCGTTTTCCAAATTACGCCGCATAAAAAATGCACAAAGAACGACGATGGTAAAAAAACACCAACTTTTAAATGTGCTGACGTTGACGAACATCGGATGCGAGTTGTTGAGAACGATTGACATCACTTCCATTATAAAAGACTTTGCTCACATAAAATCTCGAAGGCGCGATACGTTACTTAATCTGATCCTGAATCACACTTGTCTACTGGCCTAAACTTTGACCCATGTTTTCGGGGCATACATTATAGTTTAATGGCATTTGCACTGGTTTTTTATTGTTTGCAAGATTCCTTTTGTTTCGACAATACATCTGACTGATTGTTCAAACATTAAGGTGTGCTTATGTTGTATGTAAAGTTATGATAATAGTTGGCGTTTGTTGACGTGGGGTGGGGGGCGTTTACATCTGTAACTAGCCGGTAGTAGGGACCTATGCTATGTTTTGCTACAGGCCCCGCAGTTGCTTAATCCGGCTCTGTACAAATATATACAAACTTACATGCATGCAATATATACATACACGAACGCAGGGACACATACACACACACACATATACACACACATACATACAGAAACAAAGAGTGGAGGGACAAAAAGATCGGATTATTTACTGTATATTTACAAAATTCTAACATTAAAACAAGAAACAAAAATACAAAAACACTGAGAGAAATGTATAAAATTATGTGAGTTTAAATACGAATTTACATCGCAGGTACTACATCTTGGTATGTTTAACTTTGGACGTCTGGCAGAGTAGACTGGTTCATTGTCGTTTACACTGGTACTCCATCTGAAATTCGCCATCTAGTTTGCTGCTAGACATTATCTACCTTGGGCTGGTTTGCTATAATAAATAATATATAATAACAATAATAACAATAACAACAACAACAACAACATCAACAATACTATAAAAGAGTTGTCGCTGAAATGCCCTAACTATGAGGATGTTTCAAAGCTTTTAGAACGAGAATTAGGACTCATCAGAGCAGTATTTTCCAATACAATGGAAAAATAAGTAAAGAAAAAAAGAAAGAACAACAGAAAGACAGAAAGGAAAGAATGGAAATAAGGAAAGATAGAAGAAAAGAAAGAAATATTCATTAAAAAATAAAGAAAAATTCAAAGTCTAACTGAATTCATAAAGAAAATACATAACATTAGGTCATAAGCAGTCTCAGTATTTGCAATGAATAAGAAAATCGTATTGATCTGAAACTTGAAATCGTGGATTTAATATTAAAAACTTAATTTCTTACCCGATCATCCATTTCTGTGGTTCTATCGTTTCTGTTTTTCTAGAGAAATATCCGAAACCGCATGCATCAGAAGAAAAACACTTTGACGTTTCAAACACAGACATAAATAAACCTTGTACACACAACAGTTCACAAGATATGCAACAGTCGACTTCTTGCAATGTATTTTATTCCTCAACAACTGCGGTCATTCTGTCAACACCAACTAGACGTTTATACACAATACTAATTCACAGTTCCAACAGTTTGCTTAGCTATTGATAATTTTAAACACTTTTGTGTTCTTTTGTGGACGTATATATATATCATTTATTCTGAAGTGAAAAGGTATGTAATAAAAACCTATCGTCCTATTCGTAGGGAATGGGTTATGCGACTAAAGATATCGTTAATGTGGGTATCTGGGTCGTGTACCAGGACGTGTATCTATAGAAGTATATGCATTATTTACGTGTTAATTTAGGCTGTCTATTGTCCACCTAGCTTTCTGCTAGGCTGACAACTTGTATAGTACACGAAGATAGGTAAATATTTATTTTGCCTATCTTTAATACGTTAGTCAGTTTACCTTTTCCTTTGTCTCTGTTATGTATTTTTTTATTCTTTCATTTGCATATTTTTTTTCAGTCATCGTTCTTAAATTAATTTTTACATATTCCCTTAGGTTTTTAATTATACAAACATATGTTTTAACTAAAGTTCTTTTTTTCTTTTAGATTAATCTAATGATTAGTTCAATATGTGTACATATGAACATTAAATGTATGTGTTTACGTACGATTCTATCTAAAATCTTAAAAGTACAAATTTTTATTTACTACATTTTCAACCTATGTACATTTAAGGTTTTGCAGGATTTTTCTGACTTTGACAAAAAGGTGATTTTTGTTCTTTCATTCATTAATTTATTTATTTTTATTTTTTTCCATTGCAGCTATGCATTTGTAAATTGACAGACTTCTAAAAGTGGTGTTACTCTGGATCTTGTATTTTATAACAATTATTTTGATGGGATCTGACTTACAGGTCAGATTCTTATAAATCATTTATCCTGAAAAACAGAGCCAGAGCACAACATAAAAATGCGATGTCAGGCTAACATTGCTTGAAAGGAGCTACAGTGTTTTTGATCACAAAAGGTCATATGTTAAAAAAAAATAATAATAAATATAAAAATAAAAAACTATTTTTGTATGATGAAGTCTATAATTAAGACGAACAGTTTAAAAATTCAAATAATTTATTGTAGAATTTTTTCCTGTACTCTGAAGAGAGAGAGAGAAAAAAAAAAAAAAGTGATGATTTAATGGAACGAGGAAATGTTAGACTGACTAACTCTGACAAGTACACAACATTAATACTACATCCAGGTATCTGCCCGGCACGACACTTTTTCACAGCTGATTGTCAGCTAATGTGTTTTATTTGTAACGCCTGGAAATGCGGATGACCGGACTCTGAACTCAGCCGGGACCGTGGTCTTGTGCTTTACCGGTATGTGTTACAAACTGCATATCATTATTAGCGACAATGAAACATGCAAATACAACTAATAACATCGGGAGGCACTTACAAACAGATTTATTTCATATTTAACTCGCTTTCCAGCCACTAACTCGCATAATCGCGCACGTAGTTTTCGTTAATCAGCGAAGATGCCAGTAAATATTGCTTTGTGCGCGAATCGACTGGAAGCCATCCGCAATCTGCGAATTACATTTCACGGAATTAATTGTAAACAGTTATTAGCGTAGGACGGGCTGTGGAAACAGTGTCGTAAAACTGCGCATGTCAGGAGAACACAGCGTTGTTACGCTTTCGAATAAGGAACGTTGTGATCGAAGTTGACGTGCAGGTTGTTCGTGTCAGAATAACGTAAATGATTAAAAGTACATTTCTAATTGTTGTAAAATTGTGAAAAATAATATAGTCATTTTTTTTTTTTTTTTAAACAGATTAATTTCATTAGATTTCAGTGGATTTTATGTTCGTCTTCCTCTTTTTTTAATTTTGATTAACTTTCTTTTTTTCCCTTTTTTATTATTAATTTTTTTTTGTTTTTAAAGACTCCCACGCCACACTATCATTAATTTGTTTTTGAAATTATTATTATTATTATTATTATTGTTGTTGTTGTTGTTGTTGTTGTTGTTGTTGTTATTATTATTATTGTTATTATTATTTAGTACTGTACTAAATAGATTCAGGAGACACATGTGAGGAGAGATAAGTACTGTCCAGTGACTAAAATTACAATAATGGTCCTTTTAAAGTGTTCAGGCAGCTTGAATAATTTGCCTGTCTTGTTGTTTGTGTGTAACAAGAGGTCTTTCCGGTTACTTAAGAAACAGACTTTAGTGTCATTACGTTACTCTTGGGATTCCAACCATTTTAAACATCAGTCAGAAGTCGCTTGTCCGTGAGTCTGAAATCTCAGTATTGTAAATAATGCTTATTCCTCAATTTGAATATTGAAAAAATCCCAGAAGACAGACATTTTTCCGCTTTTTTTTTTTTTTTTTTTGTAATTTGTTATTTAGATTCGTTTGTATGTACAATGTACTTTACTGAACGATTATCCTTCCTAATAAAATATAAACTATATTATGCTGCTGTTAAAACCGTGTTTGTGTCTATATGCATGTGTGTGAGCGTGTGTGTGTGTGTGTGTGTGTGTGTGTGTGTGTGTGTGTGTGTGTGTGTGTGGGTGTGTTTAGGGAATAACTGGTTCTGTCTTAAGTTATCAGCTTTATCCTGAGAAAGTTAAAATGTCGAATGCAGTGAGGTTTTATCTTATCCTGCAAGTCTAAATAACACAAAAACTCACTGCTCAATTCAGCCATATTGATTTCATTGTCGCCGACAAAAACTTCTCGTCTAAAGAAAATAGTTTTTAAATAACAACATATATATAAGACATATTTTTGGTCAGTAATAGAAATGGATATAGTCATACATCTTACCACTATTTGAGGTGACTGCAGGATAAATTTTATATATATATATATATATATATTTATATGTATATATAAAGCTGATAAGATAAACTGTTCTATAATCGCTTATCCGTAATTCCTAAATCTCAACAGCTGGGGAAATCGAATAACTTTACCGCTATCTCGATATTTAGATATTTGAAACAAACATATAAAAAAATAACAAAATACATAAACACAATTCATTTTGTAACTGAAAATTTATTAAACACTTTAAAAGTACGTCACAGTGACGTACTGTTCATAGTAAATATATATTTAAATACTGTACATACACAAACTTACATGATAATTATTACATAGACATTTATAGTTCAGATGTTACTGTCGTTAATATTAACATAATTAATAATACATAAACATGTGTGGTCTGTTATTTACGAACGCGTTAACTTTCAGCTTAGTCAAAATTGTCATAATAACATTATTCAATTAAATATTTAAAAATCTACGAAAATCATTTGCGCCTAAAAAGCATTAAGGCTTAAACATGTAAGATGTATGTTTCTGTTTGTCTCTTTGAGAATAGTATTTATATAATGTAATATATGTAATCTACGTTTAACAATTATATTTAATAGAAAAATAATAAGGTTAACTGTAAACATCATTATCGATAATTTTTCACACGTTTTTCTTCTTTCACCTTCTACGTTACTCAACTCCTCTCCTCTGTCTGTCTGTCTGTCTGTCTGTCTCTGTCTCTCTCTCTCTCTCTCTCTTTCTCGTTTGTATATTTATAGGTCACAAAGTAAATGTTTACTATTATAAAATAAATTTTAGTTTTTTTGTCAAAACAAGCTTAGTTATAAAATCTTTAGAACTTCACGACACAGTAAAGAATAATGGGATTAGAAGAGAAAATAAGATTCAGTTATTTTAATACATTTTAAAGTACAGATTTGTCTTAATTAAACTTATTAAGCTACTAAATTTAGTTCTGCTTGCGACACGATTGTACTGGACTAAGATGGTAAAAAAGAGAGTTATGGTTGAAAACAAAGTAGTTAAAATAAATAAATAAATAAATAAATAAATAAATAAACCGTACATAAGAGGATCATGTTGTTGATCTACAGAAAATTGGTTGATGAATCGCAGGATAAATATTCGTCGGCATGCTCTTTCCCGTTCCAGCCATTCCTCAGTGTAGTAATAAATGAATGGTCTTGGCGGTTTGTGTGGTCCTGTGTGATAAAATGCCAATAAAAGATTCAGTGTCACTGCTAGATAATATGATTGACGACTATAACAGTAACTTAATAAGGTGTGTTTGCGTGCGTGCGTGTTTTTTATGTGTCACTAAACAAATTCTCCTTGAGTATGTGTAGGTGTGTGTGAAGTATAAATTGTGAAAATGTAATTTGTTCATTCTAAGTCTGATCTGACTCGTGTTGGTGACTGATAATAAAGAAATACGTAATTTCGTGAATGAGATATTTTCATTATGACACTCAGATTTATCTTATTTTGAACGGTTATTAGTTGTTTGTATTTTCAGAATATGAGAGAGGAAACCACTACTTCTGATAAACCAGAGACTTTCTGGAACGGAAGATTGTCACACAGAGGGCGGTCATAATCACAGCTTACATGTGCATAAAATAAAATAAAATTTTACTAAAAAGATTTCCCTTCCAAAAAATTAAAGCACACGTGCAGTAATAATAATAATAATGGTGATAACAAGAAGAAGAATGAGAAGGATAGTAGTAGTAGTAGTAGTAGTAGTAGTAGTAGTAGTAGTAGTAGTAATAATAATAATACATTCAGATAGACAACAAAAAAAGAGAAAAAATAAAGATACACATTTTTATACAAAGGATGTATAACGTATTTAAAGGTTTGCAAAGGATTCAAACAATGATCACCTCCCTGTTCATTACAGTTACATTTCGTTTGACTAAATGAACAGGACGCCATTATTACCAATACCGACCTGCTGCAAGTTTCTTTCTTTACACTGGAACGGTCATGAAATGATGTAATATTATAAAATCAACAAAAGTATTTTATTTAATTTAGACATCAGTGAAGTGTTCGTTGATGCAGCTGTGGTTAATCAGATACTTTATCATTTCATCAACATTTTAAAATATATTTTCAAATTACGAAGTCTTTCATCGTTATGCACAAAAACAAATTTCGAAATATCTTAATTTGCTTCATAAAGCTGTATAATTTTATAAATATTTTTTCTAGCAGCTATATACAAGGTCAGTGCTAAAGAACATCACTTGTTATCTGTGTATTACGTAGTCTATAATTTATTGTCATATTATCGTCTCAATATCTATGCGTTAATAGCACTTCATCATTTAAAATAAAAATCAGCAATAATTATTTATCTCTTTGGCATCTCAAGATTTTACCCTACCGTCCTAGAATACAGAAATAAAGCTACACACTTATCAGTATTTAAAGACAAAAACTTATTGCAACAATTCTCTTTAAAAAAAAAAATTTCGATCTTTTTTGTTGATATGTCTACTTGAGTTCAAACAGACATTTCAAAAGGCAGAAACATCCTAAATGTGTCACTATATTTATGTCAGTTTGGCGATGTTAACAGTCTCTCTTCTAGCTTTAAACTTGTTCATTCTGAACCTGCAGTGATGGTCTGATCTTTCTGAACATTGCAGACTTAAATCAGATCATCAGCCAACTTATAAAGAAGACCTGTTTTGATAGATGGTATGAACTGAAATATATCATTCTTAATTGAATCCATGTTTTTGTAGTTTTCCATTACAGCTGCTTTGACTCACAAAACGACGTAGTTCTTTTCATTGTCTTAACGTCATCGCAGACTGAATGCATCAAAATATCAATAGCACTAGTATAGCTTCATATAAACGTGTATGCGTTAACACCATTAGAATTCGTTTTATTTTCTGCTAAAAAAAACAGATGATCACTTCTGAAACTACTGAAACTGTTCTCTCTGTCTCTCTGATACACGTCTTAAGGAGATATTTCAACAGGTCTTGTTCCAAAATGTTTTAAATAGCTTTCCGCTGATTTTTTCTTTTTCTTTTTTCTTTTCTTTTTGGTTTTGTTTTTTCTTTAGGTTTTTTAGATGAAGTTTAATTCTGAAATGTTTTGACGTTATCCTCTGAGATTCATTTTCTCCGACGGTGTGGTCCTAGTGCTCGCCTTCACCTGTGACCGACAACTACTGCTGTACGTCGTCTGAAATGAATATAATGTCATACATGTAACAGTTGCGAGACCCAATCGTTTTTGGAAAATCGGTTTCAACCATTGGTTTATATAGGTATAGAAATTATTAATTATTATTATTATTATTATTATTATTATTATTATTATTACGTTTGATGTATTAGTTTTCTTGTTTTAAGCTGAATATTCAATATTAACAAACATGATAAATTTAAAATCTTAATTGTATAATGTAATTTTAGCAATTCCTGTAAATTTCGGATGAATTTACTATTAATTGTATTTATTTATTAATTTATTTATTTCATACTAACACTTTAAAATGGCGACATTCTCTACTTACCCTGGTTTGACCTCGTAACTTTTTACACTGACATTTTATAATTCTCGCGACGCAAACTTTGAAACCTTTGTGCATAAAACAGTACAGAATAGGATTCTGGGCGCAGTTTGTGTGTCCTAGCAACAAGACAAACGGGTACAGCGTAATGAGATCACGTGACATCTGCCCGTCAAAGTCCATGCAAATTAAGAAGATGTAATACGGAAGCCAGCACGCGGCAAACAACAGAGAAATGATCGTCATGATGAGAGCCAATCGGCGCCTTCCTAACAAAACTTTGTTTTCGTTGTTCATGCACGAGTTCTGCCTCTGAAGGCTTTCGTCACGCCTCCACAGCTTGCAGCCCATGTGCGCGTACAGGAACGTGATGAGGAATCCTGGGAGAACGTAGATGAACACCAAAAGGAATATGTCGTAAATTTGCCGGTCTCGAAAACGTAACCATTTTTCGGTGCAATACTCTAACCGCAGACCTTGAATGCCGGCTATGTTGTTATGCACCTCGAGCTGGCGTACAATGGCTATAGGCAACATGACGCCGGCAGCCAAAAGCCAGGTGAAACCAATCAGAATTTTCACTTTGCCAACAGTAAATATCCGTCGATTTATCATGGGGTGGCGAATGGCGAAATATCTGTCCACACTCATACACACAATGGTCAAGACGCTGGCGCCTATGTAGATACCTAGAGAAATGAGAAAATTTTATATTATTAATACTATTTTATTTTATTTATTTATTTTATTTTTTGTTGTTGTTGAGAAAACTGCATGGAACATATTTAAAATAAATAAATACATTAATTAATTAAATAAATATCGGTATTGACGAATCAAACGTATACTTTGTCGTATCGATGCTTTCCATTCTTTCCATTATTTACTAACACTAAAATATATTTGAATTTTCGATTATCCTTCTTTAACTAAAGCATTTCATTATTAGCATCAAGTTACTTAACTAGGTGTTACATATTTAGCTGTTTCTGTTTAATAATAAAGTCGGATGCATTTATCACAGATATATACTCTTCCAGCCTTAAATTTCTTGTGACAGTGACAAAGGTATGGCCTATGTTGTGTATACCTCAACAATTCTGTATCAGGAGTGTGGTTAAAAAGTTCACCCGTTTAGATTGCTCGTATCTTTAGCGGCAAAGGATCACTCATATGAGCTTTGTCATAAACTGGAAAGCACATACGAAACTATTTGAAAAATCTGATTTGCAGTTTAGTTGGAACGGTAAAACCTTAAATGGACGTATTTTCTGATACCAGCCAAAACCAGTTAATATTGTTTTCATCTTTTTTCTTCTATTTTCTATTTCATTATTATATTTTTAATAGTTGTTTTTTCTTTCTTCTTTTTAATTAACTGTCTTACTTCAGATAATAAATATCAATTTTGTATTTGAAAATGTGCGACCTATGAACTTCATCCATTTATCAACTATCAATATCAATCATGCCATTAATTCAAAGTAATAGCGTCAATATTTATTACTTACCGAACAAAAAACACTCAACTAAAAATCACACCATTAATAACTCAGATAGATTTCGGCTAAATTTAAGGTAATTTAGGGTCTCATCAAATAGTTTCGCATCATTAAATTTTCTTTTATGGCGTTATTGAGTTTTTTTCGGCTTAAACCAATGGAACGCCTGGGAATTCACTTTAAAACTGTTGTAATGGTAACGATTGTCTTATTGAATTTCATGGTCGTTTGAATGGGTTTTATAACGTAACGGGGGACGTTTAAAATAATACCTTGTAGATAGCCGCTGAGTTTGCAGAGAACTTCTCCAAACAACCACACCTGATACACTATCTCAGCCACAGTCATAGGGATACAGCAAACAGCAACTGAAATAATATTTAATAGTTATACTTTAAAACTAAATACACAATGATGATGATAATGATAGCAGCAGTAGTAATAGCAGATATGATGATGATAAAACAGTATTAACAAAATGATAACAATAATAACAACAGGAATTATAGTAGTAGTAGTAATAATAATAATAATATAAATAATAATAATGCGTTTTTGTATCTCTGGAAAATGACATAAAAAATTATCATTTGCTGTTATTCAATACTGCTACATCTACTACTACTGCTACAGCTACTACTGCTGCTGTTGTCGCTGCTTCTGCAGTATTACTGATATTATTACCACTGCTGTTACTACTACTACTACGTACTACAGCTCCTACTAAAACTATTTCTACTACTACTATGAATAATAATAATAATGCTGACAATGATGATGATGATGACGACGATGTTGATGATTATGTTAATGACAGCAGAAAGATCAGTAGTATGATCTTTATTTTAAAAGTTTAACCAAAGTGTAATAACAAAACTGTAAGTTCCATCGACGCCAAATGCCCCACCATTTGTTTTGATTTTTCAAGAAAAACACAGATGAGTCGACTAAAAATAATTTATTTAGAATTTAATAAACAATAATACCAAAGCCAGAACAAAAGCGAATTGATTACCAAACCAAAACTTGAGAAAATACCGCTGTATTCAAGGAAACAATATTTAAAAAGAGATAATAATAATAATAATAATAATAATAAATAAATAAATAAATAATTTTAATAATAATAATAATAATAATAATAATAATAATAATAATAATAACAACAAAAAAACCACAAAACTAACAAAAAGCGAATATTCAATTCAAACAACAACCAAACCAAAATTTTTTTATCATTCATATCAGTAAGAAATAAAAAATAAAATAAAATAAACAGCAAAGGAAAATTATTAAATAAAACAACAAAACAAAAATCAAAAACAAAAACAAAACTACAGCGAATGCCGTTCATTATACAAAAGTTAGAGCAATAACAACAAAACTAAAATGTAAATGAGCATCATTTAATAATAAAAGAAATATTCAGCAAAGAGAATATGAAAATAAATAAATAAATAAAAAATTGTAAAACAATAAAAGTCTACAGAAGAGCCAAAATTACAATAGGTTGATTGATTATTTTTGAAAACAATAAAAAATATTCTTTATTATCTTTTTTTATATGTTAGAAATATTGGATTTTAAGGCAATTAACGGGGTAAAAAAAAAAGAAGATAGATGATTTTAAAAGCCAGATCGATACTAAATAAATTTGACCTTCTAATTCAAAAACAAGAAAAACATCTTTTTTGTTGATGTGTATTTGAAGCCTATTGATGAATGATGATGGTTTGTATGATGATAACAATTATAACGAAGAAGCAAAAAGAATAAATATAGCTGTAAACATCACCTTAATTATGAAAATAAATCATAATCCTAATTGTTTAAAATTTGTGAAATAATATATCTGAGAGTATTCCGACATGATAGTCAAAACTATACATAAAAATCAGAAAAATCATTTTGGTGTATATGAATGAGCCTTCTTCTTTGCCCAGACTTCACAAACTAAGTCTCTTACTGTCACGTAATTTCCGCTGAAATCATGTAAACGTATGATTAACATCAGGACGAGAGATTGCTCCAGACATTATTTTAGTCAGCGGAGCTGTCAGACAGGCAAATAGATAAATGAACACTGAGTTAGAGGCTTCATTTAGACGAACGTTCCAGCTTGTCAAGCAAAATATAATTTAACAAATTAAGTCTCTGCTTTGACAATTGTGTGTGGGTTGGCAAGTTTATTGACATTTTTAAAAAGCTCTTATTGACATTTGTAAATGCTTATAAACCCAATTATCGGCCATGTGCAAACAAAATGGTCTCAGGGCTTTCACGCTTTCTCCTACCAATGACAGTTGGTGTAATTTTTTCTCCTTCTCTGCGTCTTCCCAGTTTTGTTAACAACACAGTACAGATTCCATGTAAGTAAAGGTCGCTGTAATTAGAACCCCGTGGCTGGGCTGTTTTTAGAAAACTGAAAACTGAATGAAAGGTTACACAGTGCTGTGAATTTGATCAGCACTGTGAATGAATGCACCCATTCCAGAAATAACCATTTTTGATTAATAATTTTTTTTTTTATTTTAAATGCTTGGTGCATTTGACAATCATAATTTTGTTTCGGTTGTAATAATGTCTTCAGATAATTTTAGATGTCTGTAAATGTATATAGTAACTCGTGTCCATTCATTTCTTATCAATGAAAATGTTATCTACATGCATTGTATAAGCATTCAAACACATGCCTACGTATAAGATGACGCACGCAGTCATATATATATTATATATATGTATAAAACCACACTCACCATACAAACATACATACATATACACTCATACATACATACGCACGTACATATACACACAAGCACACATATATAGACATATTCAAACGCTTACATCGTACATACACACATGCATACACACATACTCACGCACACACACATACATACATACATACACATATACACATACATGCATACTCATATATATACACATACATACATACGTACACATATATATATATACACATACATACATACGTACACACATACATCACAGAAGACTAATATGATAAAACATCGCTACACTACTCAGTCTTCCCCACTTCTCTCACTGATAAACTCTCCCGTTTTTCTGCTTAATGGTTCTATATCTCGACTAATGATTAGCACCATGAGAAAATAAATCTCTAGCTCAATTTATTTAGCTTCTGGTGTTGTATTAAATCCCTTTTCTAATTCTCCAAATCACATTCACGTAGTCTCGTTTGTAAATATGCGTTACGGAAGCATCTCCCAATTCAGAGAGCAATTTCTGTCGCTCTGGAGAGCGATCAGTCAAACCTGGTTGCCACACGCCACTACTTCAGCTAAATAATTACTTTTAAAAAAAAGAACAACATAAAAAGTAATAATCATAATAATAATAATATAGCCACTAATAATGATATATTAAAAAAAAAATAAGAAGAAATGAAAAAAATAACTGACTGATGGTGAAAGTGAGTTATTCCGTGCATATTCGCAATTTATACGGATGTTTTTATTTTTATATTTTTATATTTGTTTAGTTTATTTATTTTGAAACTCGGTTTATAAAACTGAGGCAAAATAACAACAACAATATTTATATTTTTATTTTAAAACTCCGTTTATAAAACTGAGGCAAAATAACAACAACAATATATATAAATTTAAAATCATATACTGCATATTTATAGCCTTAAGCCCTTAAGGCTATAGTACTGAAGCTTATTTCGCTTAAAGGTGGAAATGTTGTTTACTTTCTTTCTTTTTTTCTCATGATTCGTTTTACATTTTTGTTATTCTTCTAATGTGAGATTATTTTAGTTTTTAAGGTTACGGGCAAAAGCACGCAACAGAATAGAGAAATCTAAGATTCTGAGAGCTGAAGGGACGTGATCAAGTTAACAAAAAGATGACAGAACAGAATGAGTATCTCTTCATCTGTTTTCTAGGCCAGTCAATAGTTCCATGATTGTATTTCGAATCGTTCATACTGAACATTGTCGGAAAATCACAGTAACCTGATTTGTGATTGGCACATCATCATCAAACTGATTGCGTCAATTGTGTTACGCTTTGATAAACGCTGTCATTACACTGATCTTAGCTCCTGGGTTTAGGCGATTTGTTATAGGTCATTTTCTCCAAAACGTGCCCAAGTACCAGTGGAGTACAAACTGTCGAGTTAATAAAGGGTTTAACATGGGAGTGAATGAATGAATGCTAATAACATTTTACATTTTAATTTTAACATTCGTGAGTTGTTCTTTGTTTTCGGGGCTGGTTATTATTATCATCATCGTCCTTATTATTATTATTATTATTATTATTATTATTATTATTATTTTTTTTATTATTATTATTATGATTATTATTTTAAAATAATGATGGTATAGAAAAGAAACCCGTTTCTTTAATGCCATCAACTACTATAAGCATGAATTTAAAATGCGTGAACCATCTCACGGAAAGAACAACATATATTACAATCTTTGATAATCGAATCGCAGAACAATGGCTGGAATGGGGAAAAGCTAATTAGTAACAGCATAATAATTCCTTTTATCTATTGTAAAATAGCTTTAAATAACTTAAATAAGATTTAATAGTAAGAGATGGCCTCACGATAAACTTTTCAGCTAAAAAAAAAGATGATTTGCCATTGAATTCCTTGCTCGATCATTTGCTTTTCCTTGAAGAAGCAACCAATTTTTTTTTTCATAATGTTTTTTTTATTTTTTTTATTTTAATATTTTTTTTTTTTTTTTTATTTTTTTGAAGAAAGGTTCCGGACTATAGTTATGTAGGTGTATATTAAAAAAAAAGTTATAAAATAAAATGTTTCAAAATAACTAATCTGAGAATTTGTATCGTTCTCCAGTGGAAAAACTTCAGTATAATAATTTTTTTTTTTTTTTTAAATTATTCGATAATGTCATCATATCGAATCATCTTAGGTTCAAATAGATTGAAAACATTTTTAAATACAAATATAAATACTTTTCATCAAGTCAGAATCGAATATAATATTTATATATTCAAAGTAAATGTATGTAAATACAAATAATCTTCAGATATAACGAACAAAAATGGTTTACCGTTGATTTCGTTTGAAGCATACATTTCATAATGTTATTGGTAAAACATCATATATTACCTCTTATACCATCATATACAATCAGAAAACATACAACATCAAACATTATCACAATTTATTATATAATGGTTAGGCATTTGAAAATCTAATAAATGTACACCAGACAAGAAATCAATTATCTGAATTACGCAATACAAGCAATAAATCTTATCCTCATTTGTTTACATTTATATTCCAGGAAATGAACAAAATTATTTGGTATTTTTATTTATTTGGTATTTTGCAAGAATTTGTAACTAAATTCTCATTTAATTTAGATTTATGTTTTGTTTGTTTGCCCACAGTATTATCAAATTCAAATGACCGTGTATGTAATTGTATATATATATATATGCATATACACATACAACATTTAAATTAAAACTTGATATTTTAATGACATTAGTTAGACAATAAATAGTGACGTATTTGAACTCACGTCGATGTTGTTTAATATAAGGCTCTACAGTTTTCACACAAATATTCATCTGTAATTGGAAATGGAACTGGAATCGAATCAACAAAATAACTTCACATTCTGTATTCAGTTTGCGTAAACAATGATATAATTACATACAGTGTTCAATTGTACATAGTGATATAATTATGTATACAGTTTATACTAATATAATACATAGTACAAAAGTAGTCAGTTTTCGTAAACAGTGATATAATTATATGCACAGTGTATATAAATGGTTCATGTATCATGAAACAAAAACACAAGATGTATAAAATTGTTGTAGGGATCCATTAACTTTTCTGCTTCTTCTTTTTTATATGTAAATCAACATTTTTTTTGAGATCCACTTTCTCCTCCTCTCTCCCTCGCCTTCATTCCCTTTCATTCAACAGTATTTCGTTATTAGATAACTGTTTGTTTTCTTCGTAGTTTTTAAATGTATTATCTTTTTATTAGTATTTTCCAAAGTATCAGTAATTCCGTCTGTATAGATGTGTATGTATTTGTGTGTTTGGTATGCTATAGTGTGGTGTAAAGATACTGAAAGAAAAATGGATACGTCGCAAGACAGAATCAGAAAAACAAAATAATAAAAGACTCCACAGAAAACGAAGCGAATAAGTGTATATTGTATGTGTGTGTGTGTGTGTGTGTGTATGTGTGTGCGTGTGTGTGTGTGCGTGGGTGTGTTCTTTCATTAACAATTATGTGAAAATGAATAGAAAATATCACTAAGAATGATTCCACAATAACGCAGTTCTGTTGTATAAAGCGGGTCCTCGCGTTACGTCGGAGATCCATTCCTACGGAACGACGTAAGGCGATTTACGATGCAAGTCGGAAATACGTTAGACTAAGTCATTTACCTAACCTAAAAGAATTAGGCCATAGGAGAATGAAAGAAAAAATATGATTATAATACAGAAAAATGACAAAAATAAAATATAAAAAAACAAAAAAAAACAACAACACAAACACAAAAGTGAGAGACAGGATGCAAATAAAGCGCGCGGTACCCCAAAAGCGTATGCTGGGTCCTAAAAAACGCTCACAAACAAGGGTGACCTCGGAGTTTCGATTTTACGTCGCGCTGCTTCAAGTCGAAATTTATTTTTTTAATTATTTATGGGATTACCACTGTAAAAATCGAAACGACTCGTCGAGGACCACCCTCTGTACGTGTATATACAGAATCCCTTTTCCCTAATCATGTGCTGGTATATCTTCGAGAAGAAGAACACGAAGAAGAAATAAAAAGAAGAGGAAGAAGACGATCATAATGAGGACATGAAAGAGTAAGAACAAATTATTTTCTCCAACGTTTGTAATCTTAATGGGCAAGCCACTGAAGCAACTTCGAAGATTAACCGAAAAAATCATGAAACGCTTTGTTGATAATTATTGATAAATTTTACGACATGCGCATGGCGCTTCTGAGGACACACGAAATAACGGTATGGGCATCAACGCAATCGTTTAATGAAGAAGCGCAGGATACTGTTATCAGTGGCGCATCTTGATTGCTTGTGCACCTTATGGCCAAATGATTGGCGTTGCTTTCCGCAGTTCGACACGGCCATGCGGGTTCGGGCGAGGTCGCGTGAAGTTCAGGGCATAGCAAGTCATAAAAGATATCTTTTTTATGACGTGCTTTGGCTTTTCGCGAAACTAAATATTAAACGATGCCTCTAACGACATGCACCGGCGATGATTATCGGGCATGTTTGCGGCACTTGGCCATCTTTACAAAATCCCGTGTATTAGTTTTGATTACTCGATTAGCTTGTTTTCACTCAGGTGTTTTCGCCGGCTGCATTAAGTTTTGTCTTTGTTTGGTAAACTTACAATTTGCCTTTACCAGCACTGCTTCGTACAGGTGCCAGACATTTATCCGACTTAAACAGAATCGGAACCATGAGATAGTCTGCTGACGAAAATGCATAGTGAACTGTAAAGACAGTGAACTAACTGTAAAGACGGTGAATTGTAAAGTCATGGTGAATTTTAGAGACATAAAGAAAGTGAACTATAAAGACATAGCTGTAAAGACTAAATGATCTGTAAAGATAGAGTGAACAGTAAAGACATGGTGGATTATAAAATCATGGTGAACTGTGAAGAAAGTGCACTATGAAGACACTGAATCATAAACACACACTGAGCTGTAAAGACAGAGTGAACTGTAAAGAACTAACTGTAAAGACGGTGAATTGTAAAGTCATGATGAATTTTAGAAACATAGTAAATAGTAAAGACATGATAAACTGTAAAGACAAAGTGAACTGTAAACACATTGTGAACTACAAAAACATGAAGAACTGTAAAGACATACTGAACTATGAAGACATGGTGAACTGTAAAGATATAATGAATTGCAAAGATAGTGAACTGTCAAGACACGGTGAATTGTAAAGACATAGTGAATTGTAAATGAATAGTTGACAGTTTTATTTTGTAAAATATAATATGCAGAAAACTAACGCAGAGAAGAGAAGAAAAGAATAGAAAGAAAAAAGAAAAAGACCTAAAAAACAAAAAACAACAACAAAAAACCCACAAAGAGTATGAAACACCAAGACACTGAAATAGAAAGGTAGAGATAGATAAAAAGTTAGATAAATATATACACATAGACAGGCAGACTGACTGACTGATTAACTGATTGCTAGATGTATAGATAAATGGATGGATGGACCAATAGATAATATATTGGATGATAGAATGAATGAATTAATAATAGACCAGAAAGAGAGAGATGGACAGAGAGAGAGAGAGAGAGAGAGAGAGAGAGAGAGAGAGAGAGAGAGAGAGAGAGAGAGAGAGAGAGAGAGAGAGAGAGAGAGAGAGAGAGAGAGAGATTCTTCTTATACTCTAACAAGTATAAACTCAGACTATTGGATGTAATGGAATATTAAGGACACATTTATCTGCAAGTCAAATATATTACGAATATACAATGACTGTCTTGTCTTTCTTCAACATCTGACTTACAACTCTGCATCCTTCTGTATCAAGCAGAGGTTATAATCTAGCTTTGAAAGGGGTGATTACAGAATTGGGGAGGATTAACTTTTCAGACGAAGGATAAAGCGACTACATTTAGTCTTTAATGTGGGTTAATTACAAACGTGTACTGGAAACATTTCGTTACAAAGACCCTCTTAACACATTTTGAGTCTTCCTGTTTTCGCGTGAGCCATATTCATGACTGTTTTCTTAAAGCGTTGGGACTCATTACTAAAAAAAGAAAAAGAAAATCAATGCTGCATCTGAAGCCTGCTAACAAACCAACAGTCTCTAGATCTGAAAATGAAACATAATTCACATTTTTGATGTTTGAAAAGTTGTAAAGCTACTCGTCGGACGCTTTTTGCTTTTTGGATCATATTTCTTTAAACTGCGAAAGACAAACAAACTAACTATCGAAATGACAAACATCTTTAAGTTACATTGAAAATGTTTGGCTATTTTCTGAATATTACCTACTACTTGAAGTGCTCTTTAAAAGCGCGTGGAACAAAATTTTAGTTCACCAGCATCCATTACCGGGCGTTGGCCTAAATTAATCCATTTCCGTTGACCGTTACGAATTCGTGTTAAAATCACGCTATTGTCTGGGAGGAAAACCGGAGCACGCCACAGACCTCAAAATTATGCTCCGATGGACTGGAATGTGGGCTAACGCAGTTTGTACAATTAACGCCTAAAAGTAACTAATTTGTTAGCATAATCTTATTTAAAACGGTCAAAGTTTTAAAAGAAAGTTGTAGCATGAGTATATGTATTACCATGGACGTTGTGTGGTTGGGACGAGGATAGGCATGTTATTCACTGATATTTTTGAGATGAAAAATAAGTAATTAATAAAACAGTTACAATTATATAAAACATTGGGGAAAACCATTCAGATTTATGTCTGGTATTGTACTGATCAATAGTTAATGATTTTCAGGGCAATTTTAATACCTCTGATATATATGCATTTAAATAAACTTTGAAGAAAAAGTAGAAAAGGTGTCAAAAATAAAAGAAAGAAAAAGAAAAAGAAAGAGAAAAATATAATAAATGTAAAAATAGAAAACGGTTAACACGGTTATAACATTTTCTGACCCTGCATACCAAGTCTGTGAGCGTTGTAAAAATAATAATAATAATAATACAGTATTTAACTTTGGGGTGATTACGCACATTAAATAAGACCGGAATACAAGTATTCATAAACAAACACATACCAGACAAACATTCAGGAATAAAAAGTCAGCCAAGAGGAATTTTTCCTGTTTTATTCAGTGCACTAGTTTGCTTTCGTTTCTGCCTGGTTTGTTGAGGCTACGGGGAAATCTTAATGGAGATCTTGCAGCAAAATGTCAAAGTTTAGTGTAAAATTGTCTCGATAATGGTATCGTAGACGGATGACATTGTCGGAATAATGAGATTGAACTGGGACTTTTACACGAAAATAAAGGTTTTTACTGCACTAAATAACTCCAGCTAGCACATTAGAGGCAACAAGAATAATTCTTAGTGCACTTTTTCCTTCGATGTGTTGCACAAAAAGTATAAATTAGCCGCAAAGTCTTTGACCCTTTAAATTGATATATATGGGATCACCTCTCGCTATCATTATAAGAGGAGCTGTAAAATCTCTTCTTTTTCATTTTTTTTTTTACTCTAATTAATTCTATAACATACTAACACAACAACATTACTCCAAACGTGTATAATCCATAATCCTATGCTACATGTCCGAGATTTACAAATATAAGCATGTTTTATGTGTTTGACTAACAATAATGTGTAAGAAATAGTGATCTGGTAAAAGAAGTAAGAACAGCAATATTTCTTTTATTAACAAAAACTGTTGTTACCTAAATGCTGTTTTAGAAGTATACAGTTTCTCACTTGTAGACCATGCAGCAGATAAAGGTGGTAGGTGAGATGTAAGAACCAAACCTCTGTCTCGATATGTACTGGTTGTGCTGAACATGATGTTTTTACAGTGGAGGTGACCTAATATTTCAAATTAGAATTCAAGTACGCTATTCTTGGACGTAACGCAAGTTCATTTTAGAAAAAAACGATTCATCTTTTACCTTTACCGACAACAAACATATCTACAGGTTTCGTTTAAGAAGCAGAGATATGTCACAGCCTAAAATGGATCTTCTCTGGTTTAAAGCTATTCGCAACATGTTGAGCGATCTGTCACTGAGGTACTTTCGCAAATCACAGGAGAATCGTTTCCTAGAGTTAGCAGTTTCTGCACATGTTGTTTGTGTCTTTTTTACATCTTGAACATGTTTCTTACATACAGGAGGAATGTGTTTAGTGGAAAGAAAATAGTAATGAATGATTTAAACATAAGTGACACATTTTTGCAGAGAAACGAAAGCACGCAGCTTATAATCAAATCGGAAAGTGCTTTATTTTTTAACATACCATGTTAGATTATTTTTCTTAAAGGTTCCCTTTTATCAGTGGATCTACCTCAGTGTCTCTTTCATTAGGTCAGCCTTTCTTTTTCTCTCCAAAATTTATCTTTCTACTCATCTATTAGTTCATCTATATTTCTCTCACTGCCTGTTTTTTTCTTACATACATTCTCAACATCCATCACTATGTGTGTCAATACATCAGTAAATATTTGACAAACTCTCTTTCCCTTTCTTTCTTATTCGTTCTTTTGTTGATTTTTTGTGGTTCTCTCTGTGACATTATCAATCAGCATTTCGCCTTCATGTTTTCTTAATCTCTATGTCAGTCCATTTCTCTGTTTGTTTTTATATCAATAACTATATTTGTCTGTCTGTTGGTCTGTCTGTTGGTCTGTCTATCTGTCTGTCTGTCTGTCTATCTGTCTGTCTGTTTATCTCTTATTCATGTTTCTCTGTACTTTTTATGGCCCGCAGAGCAATCTTCATTCTAAATCTTATCAACCTCATTTGTACCAGTAAGCCATTCGCGTCCTGATAAATTCGTTTTCTCTTATTTCTTTGACAGATAGAAAAATGGACATTGTCCATTCTTTTCTGTAGTGTAATTGACACAGACAGTGCGAGATTAATATTAACCTATTCCACAGAGGTTTCCAGGACAAGACCGTACAGCTGTAATAACTTGCTGGTCAAAAGAAGAGACTCGAGAAAAAAAAAGCTATCAGAGATTCCACGACCACACAGCACGAGGAATAATTGGTTTAGAAAACCTCTTATCACGGCCTGACCGAGTGGGTTAAGGGATTGTGTATACCACTCAAAAGATGACCGTGGCCCACTGGTCAGTGGCCAGTCCAGCGATGCGGAGAGATTCAGCGGGAAAAGCCTAATAATAAGATATCTCCAAGACGGACATATCAAAGTGCTAAATATAATAGTAGTAGTATTAGAAGTAGTAGTAGTAGTAGTAGTAGTAGTAATAGTAGTAGTAGTAGTAGTACTAGTAGTAATAGTAATAGTAGCAGAAGTAGTAACAGTAGTAACAAGCTTATATTTTTCATATGTCTTAGATTGAATCATCTAATAATTAAGCTATGTGTAGAGGTACGTGTATATCGAAGAGGTGAAGATATATATATATATATATATATAGAGAGAGAGAGAGAGAGAGAGAGAGAGAGAGGTTGAAGACGAATAAATGGCAGTGCCTCTCTCTCTCTCTCTCTCTCTCTCTCTCTCTCTCTCTCTCTCTCTCTCTCTCTCTCTCTCTCTCTCTCTCTCTCTCTCTCTCTCTCTCTCTCTCTCTCTCTCGTCCGATCCTATCTAAATTATCAGTGCATTCTCATTTCATGTTTTGTTTTAGATCAAGGAGCTGTTTGATTTGATAGTTAAACTCGATAATTCACGCCAAATCCTTTTGACACTGTTTGGACCTTTTCGTCACAGAGACTTTATTAGTGTTTAAAACATAATTGATAGCTTTCTAAAGAGAGCGAAAAAGGACGCAATCTACCCACACTGACCAAAATAATTACAAATAACAAGTAACCTTAAATAACTTTCGTTTTGAAGTGGAATTCCCACGCAGTTCGATATAATTACATATATGTAATAAACTGCTTGAATCTTATGCAATGAACGAATAACATGTTTGCTTAGGATGTCCAAAATAGAACATCCAAGGCAATGAAAAGTATCTAAATGAAAGTTCATTTAGCAAAATCGATGTTGTTGGAAAAACTGGTTTATTTCGCAAGTTTGACAAGCCAAAGTGAATATATTAAATTTTTATATCAAATTTATATCTGCAATAGCAGAATTTTTTTAAAAAAAAAATCACAACATGATAATGAATAAAACATCTGCTAATAAAGGGCAAACCTAAACTCCATTAATATATGGCAACACATGGCTTCATTTAATGTTAAGCTTTATGAAATAATTATTTCCACTTGAATTAGTGACCAGAGTACGAATGGGATGTTTGGAAAGGCGATGAATCTAATTACATAAAACTGTTTACACACATAACTGGTTTAAAACTGGAGGACATTGAAACCAGCACGTCTGTCGTATTAAATATGCAGAAAAACATGACTGAAACAATGAATTTTAGTTTACAAATATAATTATAATCATATGTTATTAACAGAATAAAATACATCTTTTCTTCGTGGTGTATCTAACCAGAGTTTTATAAGGCGCGTCTTTGAGGATACGTTGTCATTTTTATCATCATCATCATCATCGTAATGGTAATAGTAGCTTTGTTTCAGTTTTAAAATGTTTAATCTATTCTGAATTTTTATTTGTTTTATCTGAAAATTTTTTTTTAAAAAATCGTCATTTAAAAGAAAAACGAAAAAAAATCTCGGTTATTTATATATATATATCGACTTCCAATATGGTGTCGTGTTTTATTTATCTTATTTCATTACTAATTTTAAAATAATCTTCTACACCATCTTAATGGGATAATCGTGTTAATTACATTATATCAATATCTTCTTACTGTTACTCGTACACGTTCTAATGAAACTAAGGACTGTTAATCGATAAATAACATCATAAAGTTAACATTAACATTTACGTCTACTTTTCACATACACACGTCAATACGCTCTGTGATGCTATGATTAATCTTTTATGTAGAATGCTTGTTGTCATTCATGGGTGAAATTCGGAAACTGTTGTTTCTAATGACAGGTTATTAAAAATCATTTTCTTTGTTTTCGATGATAACCGTGATGTCGATTATTTTGTTTGTCCTGGCGTTGACGTTTTGATTTGCCCTGAAATTTTACAACATATAAAAACACGAATACCACTTTTTTCTTGGTTTTTACCAAATTCTCCCTCACAAAGTTTTGCCTGGATTTGGGCATGTATATATATTTAGGTATTAACAGTGTCATGATATGTACGTCTGTTTAGACTCTGCACACTGGCCCGGTTGGAGAGTCTAAACACAACCTCACAAATGTCTGAGGTTGCTGACGAGGCTCGAACGTACGGCAGCCATTCGCAAAAAGTATTTCGCAAGCGATTACGATACTGGTTGTCCAAAATACGTACTACTTGTCCAAAATACGTACTACTTGTCGAAAACTGAATGAAATAAAAACAGATCAATGGAAGCATCACCTGGTATTGATTCTCCAAACTGTGATTGTGCTTTTCCTAGATATAATAGCCCAAAACAAAGTTAAACCGATTATGTTTCATAGGAGCACAGTGGTAATACGTTACTTCGTATTTCTTGTACAGGTCAGTGCTAGATTAGTGTTTTAAAGGATGAGAAAGAACAAAGGCTTGGAAAGCTCACGTCCCTGTTAGTTTTAGATAGAAGCTGCAGCCAGTGTGCGGAAGAGAGTGTATGTTTTGTATAAGACCAGACACTTGAATATCACTCAGGCTCCAGTTCTGATAGTAATTCCAAAATGAAGATTCTAGCATATTTTAATTAAGTGGCAAATATAAGACACACGATTTTAGAAGTTAATCGGGTCGAGTAATCCTATGTGTAAATCTACTGTTTGTGCAAAGGATTTTTCTTTTCTGGTGTAGACAATGGTTTTCTTTCCCAGCTTTCTCAAAAATAAATTCGATTCGTTCACTACTTTGCATTGCTTTTTTAGTGTATTGTTTCACGTAAAACTAATATTTCCACTTAAATGTTTAGATGACGGTTTTATTTGGAACAGTGCTATTTCTAGAATATTGTTTTGTTTAAAACGGCATTATACATACATACATACATACATACATACATACATACAAACATACATACCATTGTGAAACATGACTGAAAATATTAATAAATTTGAAAATTGTTCTTGAATGACGTCAGTACAGTCTGTTGCAAAATTTCTTAAAGTCAAAATGACATTGACAAGAATGTATTTTAGTTTTGTGACAGCTAATTACAACATGATGACCTTTTCTCGATGTTAAAAAAAAGTTCTAAACACGTTTCTAATTTCCATGATGTCTATCACTAACTAGTAACGGAATTTCTCTTGTTAAAAGTGCTATATAATAACTTCTTCTATTTAATTAAGAATTTAACTCTGAATATTAATCTATCACAAAACAATTTTTTTAAACTTATCTTTTTACAATAGAAAATGAGTGGAATACAATGGAATTGTAAAAATGGATATCAGGTGTCTGGAAAAAGACAATTAGTATATAACGAAATTCGTGAGTTTGTAGAATACTGAATGTGGCATCATAGTATGCATGGGGTAATTGTTAACCTTATTGATTAGGTCAATTAGGCTAGATTAAAGAAAGAGGCTTCATATTGTGCTCTGGTATCAGAAGTATGTTTAATATTAAAGTTATTCATAGCAATAAGGGTGGTAACAAAATCTATTACATGAAGGGTTCATGTATACCAAACATGCAACTCGCAACTTGTGTGTCGATCACTCTGAGGGCAGCAAGACTGAGGCAGAATTTCTTCGTGGTATTGGGTGGAACATCTGCCTAAACCACCAAAATTAAAATCGAAGAACATTAACAAAAAAACTCTGACAAAATGTGTTTAATCTACCTTTCATTGCTAATATATTTCTTAATAAAAAAAAATCGTGACTTTTTCCTGTGACTTGTTTTCCTGTGTTTCTTTTTTATTACTTATTTTCCCCTAGATTCCATTTTTACTCTGAAACTGTAGTTTTCACAGACACTTTCAGCATAGCTTGTTGAGAAAATATAATTATTATTATTATTATTATTATTATTATTATTATTATAAGATGTGGAACAGAACCGATTCACAGAAAGTTAAAGTATATTAGATTTTTATTTCCTTAAAGATTACAAATCAGATGGCAATAAGTAAGATACTATGGCAATATTAATCGATCTTAGACCAGTCACCTAGGTTCGCTTACTTGATATTCTTATTTTGACACGTGATCTTGGAAATGAAGAATTAAGAGAAGGTCACAGGAGTGGGGTATCAGAGTTTTAAAAACATGAAATGTTGCTAGTGTTTTTTTCGCCTCGCTGATCTTGATAATGGCTTTTTAGTAGCCTCGCAGAAATTAATCGATAGCAAAGCAAGAAATACGACACCAAATGCATAGTTATGACGTTTTTAATAATCAGATGTCAGGAGTGTGAATGAATGAATGTTTGGTTAATGACAGCTTAAAACATTTTCTAATATTAATGGTTATTGGGTGTCAAACGTATCGGTTTGTTTTGTATATTAATGACCCGAGAAGAAATCAGTTACAACCTTTCCGCAGATTGCTTATACTGAATGACAAAGAAAGAAGAAAAGAAGTTTTATATAAACATCATTCGTCGAGAAGCAGCATGATCAAAAGAACATTGATATGCGTAATACCAATCTCTTTAATACGTGAGTAGCCTAGTAGTGGTTGGAACGGGTAATTTACCTATAGCGGGTCACCACTGAATCCTCCACTCTAATCGCTGAACTAAAAGTGCAGCTAAATCGTCTGAAATCATAAGAAAAAAAAATGTGTATTTTAGATTCCAGACTGGAGTGGGAGGATTTTCAGACAGCTTGATTTATCTGGCTATCGCGAAGGAAGACTAAATACGTAACTGTACACTACAGTAATGAAACGAAGAATTTAATAACACAGAGATTTACATTATATTCATTAATTACTTTTATAAAAGAGAGATCAATTAACTGCTTCATCATTGTGTAATAAACTGGGAAAAGTCGCACGTCATTCGAAAACCGAGAAGCAAATTACTGGCACGTCCAGTTTAAGTTAATATCTGGCACGTCCAGTTTATAGTTAATATCATATGACACCCTCACACATACATACATACATATACATACATACATACATACATACATACATACGGAAACTAAGACAATTATAATCCAGTTAGAAGACTTAGTAATATATCATTAAAAAAAAGATTCAAACAATGTTAGCGGAGATTAAAGAACACATTAATGTCTGTGATACCCACAGAAGTGAACTGATCCTATGACATGCAGTAGTTCAGAAAATCTTCAGACTTGCTTGTAGAAGAACGAGTAAAGACGACGCACTCAGAGACGAGTGAAAACAGAACCATTATTCACCTGAATTCTCCAGACGGCGACACTAATTCAAGTAAATTTCATGCTTCCATTATTCCATTTAATTTTTTTGGTCTTCGTTACGTACTTGACAATATTCATGTTTTAACATTATATTGATCGAATTCCGATGCACATACTTCTCAAACACAATCCTGAAGGCTGAGATTTCTGTTTAAGACAGGTCAGTGCATTTCTCAACTATTTAGAGAAGAGCAGCAAATGTGAAGCAGAAAAGAGGCCAATTTAACTCTTCAAGAATAAATGCTTTGCATTCTGAATATTTCTCAGATTTTTAGCCAAAAAATGTTCATATTGATGTCTCCAGCAGAAATTCAGGATAAGCAGTAATGGAAATGAAGGGGTGAATGGTGAATAAATCGATGAAAATGGAAGATTCATTTCTTATTTCTTCAGGGTTAGACGGTCTTGTTCTCAGTCATTCATTTCATACGTGGCCTTTCACTCAATTATTTTACTGTAGAAAACACTGATATCAATGTCACATTTCTATCAGTTAAAATTAATTTATAATTAAGCTTGACTGGATGGCTCTGTTCAGTTAATATCTTCACATAATATCTAGAAACAAAAACTGGTTTTTGTCGCTGGTCGAAATTATACATTTCAAATGCAAAGAAGAATTAAATTCTAAGGTGAAAATAATTAAAGTTTTTTTGCTGTTGTTCCTGATTTTGTTGATTGTTTTTTTTTTCCCCTTCTTTTTCTTTTTCTTTTCATTTCTTTTTTTAAAAATCAAAGAAAAGAAACAAAGCTGCTCCTTCTCAAAGATAACATCGGTCACCTGCAATATGTCTAATTTATAGAGAAGAAGTAAAAGAAATGAAAAGAACGTGCAAGATTAAAGGAAATGTGTTAGGAGATTTTGGCACCACATTCACGTTACCTGATTCACACACAAGATAACTATCTCTAGAGACTAATCAAAGAAAATACTTTTTAAATTTAGGCAGTCTTGTGAAACGTTTGACGTTCATACACGTAAATAGAATAAACTGGTTATCCATGTTCAGCAGGAATGAAAGAAAGATCACATACACACCCATATATAACTGCATACATACATACATATTACATGTGTGTTTTATTTCTTTGAATTTCTGAAGCAGAAATAGAGCAATATACATTCATAAGTACAGATTCTCCAGCGTATTTTGTTTTGTTATTGTTGTTGGATTATTATTACTGTTGTTGTTGTTGTTGTTACCTTCCAAAAAACCCATTATCATTACTATTCATGGTTACTCATTAATTACTTTATCGTTTTATGTTCTTAGAACCAGTAAAAACCCACAGAACACTGGTTTTGAGCTAACTGATTCTGAAATTATTAAACTAAAATGAATTACTTATGCAGATGTTCATAGTACAATTAAATATAACAGTCGTAAGTCAGACCACCCTGGTACCAATGGATATTATCAACATATATCATTGTGTGACTCAGATTAATTTCTTATTTCTTTAAGGTCAGATTGGTCTTGTTCTCCCTCATTCATTTCATACGTGGCCTTTCACTCAATTATTTTACTTGTAGAAAACGCCATTACGCCATTTATTTATTACAGTCCAAACAATCTTGTTCTTCTTTCAGTCGATAGACAGACGATTTTTTTTTTTTTCTGATATTAGATGAATAAAAAGTTAAGAAAAAGATATTACTGATCCAAAATATTTGCGGAAAACTACAGGCTAATATATGATGTTTTTACCCCTCAAGATTAAATCACTCAATATTTAATCGACTTGTAATAAAACTGAAGAATATGTTAATTTCACTTCACCTCCATTCATTTTTGTCGTTTTTGGCGTCCATGACTTTAATCATCTTATTCCTCTGATATCATGCTGTCATTTTGTAATAAATAATCTATAATAACTGGTGTCATATCGCTATTTT
Organism: Chrysomallon squamiferum; assembly: GCA_012295275.1. Classification (NCBI taxonomy): domain Eukaryota; kingdom Metazoa; phylum Mollusca; class Gastropoda; order Neomphalida; family Peltospiridae; genus Chrysomallon; species Chrysomallon squamiferum. Next base: position 17,841,045 of record CM022670.1, read on the forward strand.
CATCTGTTCTGTAAAATGAAAGATAAATAAACGGAGGAAGAAATATGCAGCACATAATATTCCATTAAAAGCGATCATATATTTTCTGCAGATACAAACACCACCACGAAAAAAAAAAAAAAAAAGTGATTAAGTAAAATAAGCTGTCGTAAGCAGATGTTATTGGCAGTGTCAGAATATGCGATCACAAAAGGCGTGCTTGAATATATATTTGGTAGAAGCATTGTTGAAAAAAGATAATACTAAAATCTATCAATATCAACGTCTTCTAAATTAAAATAAAATCACTGTAATAAATTGTTTCCAGTTCCAACCAGTGCTTTGCTATTAAACCTCTTCCGATATACGCTAGCTTATAAGTACCTAACACGATCTACAATGTGTTTCTACAGTTTTATTTTCTATTTTCCTTTATTATTATTTTATTCTAAAAGAAGAAAGAAAGAAAAGGAAAGAAAGAAAGAAAAGAAAGGAAAAAAGAAAGGAAGAAAGAATAAACCTAAAGGCTGGAACTTAAAGTATGAAAAATACCAAAATTTTGTATAATTATATTAAGTTGTCTGTGTTTTAATTATGAAAGTGAACACATGACAGTCTGAGAAACAAGGAATTACTGGAACTATATTAATATAATTCAGTGCCTATACGCTGTGCTGCTTATTGTTACAGAAGTTGCTATAATGAAAATTTTTCTCCCGCTGAATTAATTGATTGTAACAGAGTCATCTTAAGTCTGTCCATTAATATTATATAAATAATAAGTAAAGAACAAGTAATACTTTAATGGTTTTGTTTTGTCGTTAACAATTATTTATATGACAATCTTTAGAACAATTATCTAAAGCAGCCGTTCATACTGGGGGCCCGGGCACTGTTGAAGATGGTCAGAGACTGGAAAGTTTATGAAGGGAAATTTCTGTCTTTCTGTTCGTGTTGTTTCAGAATTGACAGGGGGCATTGGTAGCTGAGAAGAACACAGATAAAAAAATAACAACAACAACAACGACAACAACAACAACAACAATAACAAATAAATAAATAAAGTTAGAGAATGGCTGATCTAAAGCGTAAAACTATGTATAACTGCAGCTCGATCAACAACTAAATTGTTTAAACACATTGAGTATATAAGAAAAAGAGACACTGCAAGAATAAGGCCTGTCCATCTTACAAATTTAATTGTGTTTTAAAGTTAAAAACAAGTTCTTAACGACCAATATTCTGAACGGGTTCATCAATCTTGAGAGTCTTTCGAACAATACACAATTAGCTTTCCCAAAAATACGGTCTAGGTTGTAGTGACCTCTTCAAAGATGTGAAAATAAGAAAATTCATTTATTTGTTATGTCTAGAAATTCAGTTTTCAGTGAATTGTTTGGTAATTCTGATATTCGGCGATCAGACTAATTGATTAAGCCATGATAGATAATCAGATGAATGTAATTCCAAAATAACCTTAACAAATAAGCCAGATAAGTTATAGTCTTTATTTATGAAGGCCATTCTTCGATACAGATTCTTTAACGGATAAATTGTCTAGATTCTCATGTATAGAATTCAATATAGGTTTAAAATGGTCAGTTTTACAGTCTGCGAAATATAAATCAGCGTCGATGAGTGGAAAAAAGTCCATTTGAGTTTGCTTAAAGCGTTCAGACAATTATTGTACCAATTTGATCATAATCAACAAAAGCGTCACCAATAAAAATAAATAGATGTGATTAAAGTGTGCTCTGTACCGAGGTGATGCGAATGGAGAAAATCAATTATAGTAGACGTATTTGTTATTTGTGCAGATCAGATGGGGTTTTCAATGGACAGTCATATTCTGAATAGTATGCGTAAATTCAAGCAAATGCAGTTGCACAGACCAATCAATCAAAAACACAATTTGCTTTTCACAATATTCTAACCTGCCAAGGCGACATACCGGTCAATTACATGTTCAGAATACAATAAACGCCGCTATATGTTTTAATTATTATTTATATTCCTGTGAATGTCAGTTCTATATATCTACTACATGGCCATTAACCGCACGAACAAAGGGCAAATAGGGCACAGCTGTAGCAGTGAAAAGATGCAGAGGTTTTTGTTTATGTCTGTCCTGTGATAACTGATATTCGTTTTAGTCGAGAAAAACAGGTAATAATCATCTGAAAGCTGTTGCACGAATATAAACTAAGTGAAGTTGTTTCCCTGTCAAAGGCTTCATGATGACGTGCACATTATAAAAGCACAAAGCTGTTAACCCGGGTAACCAGGTGGGTGTGACGTCAGATATGACGTGAGAACAGTCTGTTGATTAGCAACGAGCGAAAGCTGTTTCTGGAACATTAGATCGATATTACGTCATCATCTGGGTTTAACGATCTTAAACTTCCTACGTTTTAGAACGTTTAAACAAGATACAGCTTTGTAACTGGCCATGTTAGAGACAGAATCAATTGTTTTTTTTTCTGAAGCATTCACTTAATGCATACTCTGTGTAATTCAATGGTAGACCAATTGTACGAAATGCTATTGGTCGTTGCTTCGATTTTTCTCGTTACATCCACTGAGTTATTTCCTGTTCCAATTAGTTCTCTGCTACATATGCACCGAGAGACACAGAATTTATAAGCTGATCAAAAAATTCCTTTCTGATAATAACTGACACAACCAGAGACTTAATGCTGATAAATCGTCTCAAAGTTTAATAATATCCAGACCAGTGACGTTTCACAAATACAAGTAATAAAATAATGTGTTATTGAGTTTGAATTTTGATAAATATAAATTTCCCTTTTAGTCATTAATCAGGGAATAACTTTATTACTCGAAGAAGACAGAGTGTTTACTCGGTAAACTGTAATGACATTTAGTAAATATTTCTATGGACTCTCATTTCATTAATATATCATATATATTACATACATACATACATAACTCACACATACATACATTTATACATAGATAGATACATACATACATACATACATATAAATAAACATACATACACACATCCATTTTTCCATACGTACAAACATACGTACATATACTTCGAATTGTTTTATCTGCATGCATAAATATATACATATACCAATATATACATAAGTAAAACACACATATAATCACGAACACAATACTTTATTTTATTTCACTTCAATATAGTCTGTTCTAAACATTTCATAAAAAATAGACATGAAAAAAACAACAACTGAAGTTTGATACTTTTATATCAAAAATAACTCTGACTGGTACTTTTAGTGGTAAAAATGTGGTAAACACACGATGATTATCGATCACTTCGCTAAATGAAGCTAAAAATTATCACCATTTCATATAACATATGAAAATTAAATTCGAGATCAAAACACTTTATTTTAAGATGTACAGCTTATTTACATTGCATGGTGCGGAAAGGTGATACTGTCTGCTTTTTGTAGGTTTATTTAGTGATATAACTGATAATCACGGGATGCATTGTCGTTGGGCTTTTTTATATTTCAGTTCCTCCAAAAGAGAAACTGTTTTACATAAAAATATAATACAAAAGAAGACATATAAATATGTTATATACTAAAACGAAATATCTAAAAGAATAATAACAGAATATTTTAGAGTGTGTCAATATATAGTTGAAAACATGGACAAACTTGATACATTAGCATATTTCAGAGTAGTATTCTAAACACGGCGACTGCTCTGAGTGTTGCTTCACTAAATGATATCAGACAATTATGCTTCAGGTGGGAACTAACCAACTTGGTCAGTGGAATTCCTCTTGAACGTTGTCCACTCACATTAGCCGAGAAATTTATCAAAATAATTCATATATCATCTTAATTATCATCGTGCCCAGGAGACGCCATTTGCAAATCCACTTTGCGTCTTCCGATTCCCTGTTCTCCATCATGTAAATTAGTTAATATCGCCTCAAAGACGTCCCGGATGATCAGAATCCCACAATCGACCATCAGAGTTCAATTCCGAGATCCAGACTGGAACGATTACCTAATAATCAAAGATTGCTCACGACCCACAGAGAGAAGAGAAAAAAAAAGTCGTATTTTTTAAACTAGTCTTCGTTTCTGAATCTCTTTTGTCTTCGTGATTTATTAACGTGTCTACCTCTCTGGTGATTTCGCTGGATGTATTATTCATGGTGGTCTTGGCTCTCTCTCTCCTAACTTTTTTTTTTTTTTTTCATCTCTTCACAACTTCTATATTTATTCACTGACGCGATTAATCCCTTCTGCGAGGTCTGAATCAGACTGCTTATGTCATTATGGCCATCTATCAACACCAATTTCGCAAAAAGAAGTAAATGTCTAAATTGTTCGTGTCGTTCAGTGTCTCGTTTCATAATCTGTTTTCCTAGAACCAAGTAAATATAGTTTTCGGTAATTTTCTAGCAAGCAGAGTATGTAAACACTTGATTTTGCAGTTTGTTTGACATTTGGGAGATTTCTTTTTATAGATTTCCGCTGTCTTCAGTTTATGAAGAAAATGTCCACAAAAAATTAAACCTGCATTCTTCGGTAATAGTTTCTGCTTGTTTTATGTGTGTTAAGATATGATTAAACACTTTTATTTTAGTTAATTTTTTTCTAGTGTTTTTCGTCTGGTGAAAATCGAAATGTCAAATGTTGCAGACAGATTTCGCGATTTTTTCTCTTATTATGACGTTGTTATCCAGTTATTATCACATTATGCAACAGCTCAACAATAATTTTATTATATCTTATTTAATATCTAATAAGTAGGAGAAAATTATAGTTCTAACAGATAACCTTTGATTGATTTGTTTCTTTTTGTTTTATTTTATTTGTTTAGTTTATAATGATCATTATCATCATTATTATCATCGTATTTATCATCATCATCACCATCATCAGTTCGTTTATTAATTTATTTATCCTTCCAGTATTTATTCATTTTTTCATTCATTGTATTTTATTTCTCTCTACTTTTTTCTTCTTCTTTTTTTTTTTTTTTTTTTTTTTTTTTTTTTTTTAATCTTTTTTTTATCATTATTATTACTGAATAAATAAATTAATATTTTATTTAAAAGCGTTTTTAGCTACCAGACATCATTATTTCAAAAGTTCAGTCTAACCTGGGTTAATCATAATAGACTTTCATCTCCAAGCACACATCAGTTAAACAATTACTGGATGAACAGAACTACAGACAGACCGATGGACCGATAGACTTTCATCTCCAAGCACACATCAGTTAAACAATTACTGGATGAACAGAACTACAGACAGACCGATGGACCGATCAACTGGCCTGACATCCACTCTGTCTACCAGTCAATTATCTAATAGACAAATCGAAATATCGACTTTAAATTTATCTTCATAAGTCAAATAATGCACAAAATTTGAATTTATTTCAAAATGTAATTATTGACCTCTGGTTATGGTCCATGTATTCGTTATTTTCGTAGATTAAGATGATAGGATCACACATACCACGACATTTGTACGCAGAGTTGTCTAGCGCTGATTTCAGTGTTAGATACAAAAATAGAGAAAACAGCGTAATAAGAATATTTTATTTATTTATTTATTTATTTCTTCTTCTTCTTCTTCTTCTTCTTCTTCTTCTTCTTCTTCTTCTTCTTCTTCTTCTTCTTCTTCTTCTTCTTCTTATTATTATTATTATTTTTTTTTTTTTTTTTTTTTTTTTTTTTTCAGGGAGGGTTTTATATATATATATTCGTAAATGAATTTCGAAATAAATGAGAAGCGTTTTTAGATTCGTTTCAATGGTAATCAGCTTCTAAAAAACAATATAAAAATAATAATAACTTTTTCATTATCTGTATCATTAATTCCTGCTGTATTACGTCTATTAGTTGATTACGTCTATTATGGTTTTACTGTAAAAGTTCATGTTAATATTGAGAAATACTAGGAAATGCCACAATTGTTTTCATAGACTAATATCTTTTGGTCAGTTCCCAGACGACTATTTCTGAATATCAATAAATATTGGTTAAACCAAATTAAAGTGACAGAACCGGAGAAAATGATACTAATCAATCGGCATTCCGAACAATTATTATTTTTTTTTTTTTTCATATCCCATTTGTCATTCGCATAATTATTATCTTTCGTTTTCTAAACAAATAAAATGCTTTACTGGCATTTCGCATCCTAAAGACCCATCTTATAAAAATTAATTTGAAAATTATTACGAATAAGACAAATAATGTTATCATAGGAAACAAGCGAAAAAAAATAACAGTGCTCTTGAGTTGATGATTCTCGCTGTCTCACTTCGGGGAACTCTCGTCTAATATCACTGTAGAACTGTTAATAGGTGTTAAGAGGGAATGAACTCGGATTGACTTACTGATCACGTCTTAGCTCGTTCAGTCTTTGATTGAATGTAAACCGGAGCCTCATTACGCTTTGTCAGATCGCCAAGTCACTTTCGCCGTCTGGTCCGGGATTAGTCGTTACCACCTGTCCGAACCGACGTTAAGGTTCGAATAATCCTTTAACATCCGCTCATCAAAGGAAACGATATTTTTTTTTGTTTTTTTCTGTTATTATTTTACTCTTTTTTTTCCCCCCTTATTTTTCTGAATTTATTTAGAAATACCAATACGTAAAGATATATATTCAGAAAATAGTAACTAATTTATCTACATTTAAGTTACATTCAGCAGGAAAGATAACACTTTTTGTCATCATTACTTTAAACTATTAGTAGTAGCACTTACGTTCATTTAGATAAGCCCTAAGTATGTACTCTGTATTAAAAAAAAAAAAAAAAAATTATAATATGCATTTTGATCGAGGTTTCATACATAGATACTTTCAAATTTTGTACAAGTTTATCACCCGTAATAATGTTTAAATCATAAATATTTTAAATTGTATCTATTTCGTGCGAGTTGATTGCCCCCCCCCCTCTCTCTCTCCACACACACACACACAAAGAAATACAAATCAAGACTTGCTTCTGATTCTCTCTTGTAATTATTTATCGGTAAAACCCACAGACCAGCTTTGATCTTGTATGCAGGTTCAATACGTATTAAACATACACGACATTAAGCTATAATTTATCAACAAATAAATCTGAATCCTGTGGCCTCGACATTTTAAAAATGGCGGCCAGCCATTAACAACACGAATTCTGAAGAACATCAAATGAGATCAGCCAATGACGTTGACTGACGCAGACCAGAAAGCATGATCCGAACAGTTCTGACGGTATGACTCGTTGTTATTTTCAGGAGTAAAAAAGAAAACAAAATAATAACAATAATAAATAAATAAATAAGTAAATAAATAACACTAAAAGTAGATTTTGCAGCATGTTTGTTTAATCACGATGTTTTTCAAAACGTACTTTTAAATACATTTTCTTCTTCTTCTTTTTTTTATTTTATTTTATTTTATTTTATTTTTTTTTTTTGTGTGTGTGTGTAGGTGGAAGTTTTGTTACTTCAAGAGCGTTCTATTTTCACCGAACAAGGGATATGGCCTCATTAAAAATAATTAAAGAAAGAGAGAGAAAAAAAAAAAAAAAAAAAAACACACACACATTCAAAAGGCCGTAGGCTTTTAATTACAAAAACTAAAATTATCGCAATGCTAAATAAATGGTTTTTATATATGCCTAAGAGTTATTTAGTTTTTTTTTTTTTTTTGTGTGTGTGTGTTTCTTTCAATTATTTTGTGTTAAGCAATATAGCCTGGTCTGTTCATTCTGACTTCGGCACCTAGTACTTGACATCTGGCGAATTATATTGTGATTACTCTTGTTAGAAATCTTGAAGCATTATCGAATTACAGAATCACCAGGTTCAAGAATTGTTTGATTACCACTAGGTAGCTTTAATGAGTGCGAAAGACGACGGCGTTTAAATCTGTTGGTTTATTTAATTCAGCGATAGCCAGGAGTGTTAATATTTACAGTTCGCGGAAAATCGAGGCAGCGTTAGTATTGAAATAATGATTCATTTCAGAAAAAAAAAAATGTTATGTTTAAGGAAGTGTGTTACTTCAGTTGCTTAGAGAGAGAGAGAGAGAGAGAGAGAGAGAGAGAGAGAGAGAGAGAGAGAGAGAGAGAGAGAGAGAGAACAAAAGTAAGCTAATAACTGCAATCAATGACAGTATAAACCAAATTACTTAATAATCATACAAGTTACAGATTTCTGATTCACACGCACTTCAGTTAGATCCAGTCTAATAAAGTTAAGACAGGTTAGCTTAGAAATGCTGGAACTCTATCCAGGTGTTATTATCTCGAAAGATTATGACCCGATTATGTTTCAAGAAAATTACAATTGTGCCGAAGCAATTTTGTCCATTTTTAAGAAAATTAAAATAACCCAGATAGTTCAGTCGGAAATAACATGATAGTCATTTTCACAAATTCTTGTAATAGTTTTCTTATTCGTTACAACTTAAATGTTGTCTTATAAATAAAATGACGGATACAGGAAGAATTCAGGAAATAGATATGATCGGTCGATATTGCTTTTGGCGAAAGTAAAGAAAGAAGGAAGAACGAAATAAAGAAGGCAGGAAGGAAAAATGAAAGAAGTAAAGCTAAAATATTGAAAAGAACGAAAGAAAGAAATGATGGAAAGAACTTCTGAAAATTTTTATATAAAAATAAATAAATACGATACTGAACGTTGTTTTTAATGTTCGTCTATTTTCAAAGTTTAATAGATGTGTATAGAAATCGTTGTTTAGGCTGCTAGTCTTGGACTCACTGTTTTTAAATTTCAAAAAGGTTAGTTTTAATCGAGTAAAATCATAAATGCCTATTGAATTTTTAATAAAACGTAAAAAAAAAAAGTCTTTAAGATTCAGTTCTGATTTTTCTATCGGTCTAAATCCTATTACCACTGCCAACAGAAAATCTTCAACAAGAATAAGGTAAAAATGCAGCGAAAGTGCAATGAAATTTTACGTCTTTTTATTTCTCTCTCTCCATTTTTTTTCATTTTCTATTTTCTCTTTCGTCTTTTTTTTTTTTTTTTTTTTTTTCCTTTTTTCTTTTATTTGAACACAATTTGTTTTGGTATAATTTAATTTTTTTTTTTTTTATTTACTTATTTATTCATTTTTTTTTTATTTAATGTTTTTTTATTTTATTTATTTTTTGTTTTATTACTATTTACTTTTTTTTAATTTTTTTTTTTTTCAATCAGGTCCTGTGAATTAATTCAACGGGGCAAGCACAAGGTTTCCGCATTTTCCAAGTAATAGCTGAAATAGGTAGAAGTAATATCCTTTTTTCTTCTTCTTCTTCATGTTAACTGCAATTGAATTACACAGAAACGTTATTTTGGCAGTCGTGTATTTGCTGACGGAATGAACGAAGAAAAGCACAACCATTTTAATAGACTTCGGATCATGGGATTTTTTTCTTCATCTAACGTAACCTTTAAGTAATGATCTAGATTTACGCCTTGAGTTCAATGTAATCTGAATAATTAGAAGCAGATTGAAGCTCAGTAGTTATGGAGCAGTACTGATAGAGCTTTTGCGATCAAGATAGTGCCTCTGTCTCTACATTGCTGTCTATGGGAAGATACATATAAAAGATCCCGTACAGCTGAAACGTTAAAAGTTCTGTTCGAGATTACAGCAGATGTCCATTCTCATATCATTGTTTTACATATATAAATATGTAGATACACACTCAATCCATCCATCCATCCATCCATCCATCCATCCATCCATACATACATACATACACACAAACATACATACATACATACATTCATTCATACATATATACATTCATACATATTCATACCTATATGCAAAATAAACATACTGATATATACACACACATGCAGATAAAAATATATTTGACACCTAACAGATGCAGAAAAATATACGATGTATTATTTTATATATATGTATATATATATATATTAATCATTTTTCTCCTCATTAAACCGAATAACCGAATGAATGGCTAATGTTTGCAGTTGTGGACAACATTAAACTGCAAATAAGTAATGTTAATACGAAATTAATTCTCCACGCTGATTAAGCGGAGTTCAAACAATAGGTTTGTCATTACCAGTATATTTTTTCACCGTTAGTAATTCCGTGTTCTATTATAACGAGTTACTTAGTTCAAAACTCACGTTTCACTTTGTCTCTTTCACTGCTGATGAGTTTGGTTTTGTCAGTGCTGTGTACGTGTGTGGTTGTGGGTTTGTGTGTGTGGATGTGGAGTTTAGTGCATTTAGTTTGGTGCATTTGGTGGTGGTGGTAGTAGCAGGAATGGTAATATTAATAGTAGCTGCAGTAGCAGTGGTATTAGTAGTAGAGGTAGTAATAATAATATTTATCGTAGTTGTAGTAGTAGTAGGCGGTAGTAGTAGTAATAGCAGCAGTGGTGGTAATAGTAGTGGTAGTAATAGAGTTGTTGTTCTTGTAATGTTAGTAGTCTCAGCGGTAGCTGATACATGTTAACGTTCACCAGTTAATAATAATAATAATAATAATAATAATAATAATAATAATAATAACAATAAGAATAATAATAAGAAGAAGAAGAAGAATGATAAATAAATAAAAATAAAATCAAGAAGATACATTCTGTGATGCTATAACATAATTCAATATTACACATCACAGTTTATCATGCAAAAAGTCACAAGTATTATGAAGAATCGAAATTCAGTCATTATTATTTTGCCTTTCTGTCTGTCTTCGTGTCAGCCAGGTTTAAATCAAAATGAACGTAACGATTGGAGTATGCTAGATAAATGTTATCCAGTAAAAAAATACGAATAATAAAAATGTCCATTCTCATCTAAGATGTAATTTATATATATATATATTTAAAGAAAAAAAAAAAAAAAACGAGAAGAAGAAACTTCAGATAAAGAGGAATTAGAAATAAAAAATGAATGAATGAATGAATGAATGAATGAATAAATAAATAAATAAATAAATAAATAAATAAATAATAATAATAATAAAGATTATAATGACGATTCACATGTGGATGTTTGGGGTCATCATTAAAGACAAGTGCTGAGGACATCAAGTGATTAAATTAAGCCTGTCGCGGGCATCACCTCAGAGCTCGGTCCCTGACAGTAATTTCTTGAAGATGTTGATACTTTAAGTATGTTTCCAAGAAAAAAAGTAACAAAAAAAAAAAACCCTATTCAAGCACGCCTACCGCGTACTCGACCTCTGATTTTGACAGGGACGCATCTGATATGAATATATATGATACACACTGGTAAACAGTAACCGCTGTTAGTTATCTACTTTATCAAAAAAAGCGTTCAAAAGAGTTGTGAAAAGCACTAATTTGCCAAATATAATTAGCATCTTCAGTGAGACAGACTAGGAATATCTGCACAGTTATTGGTTAATTGACTTAATTGGTTTGTTAACGCCACTTAAACAGCACTTGCCAAACTAACGGATAAAACTTAGATATGCATGTGACTCAAACTTGTCAAATTCCATTAGAGTATTAAGAAGAAAACAACAAACTGAGGTTTTATCAAAGAGATTGATTTTTTTTTTCTTCTGACAAACAGCAGTAAGCAGTTGGACTCCTTGAAAAAAGAAACTTTGAAAATTTGTGTGGGAAGCATTTTATGCCAAGGGAGAGAAATGAAATACAGTAAAATAATACAAAATAAAACCAAAAAAAACAAATATTTGGCTTCAGACAAAGACATAAAATAATTTATTTTATAAATATAGAATATCTGATGTGAAGAAGCCTCATACTTATCTTCCGGAGAAACTGTAACAAATAAAAAAAACCTGTATATAGCAGAGAGTCAGAGCCAGGCAGAGAGAGAGAGATGAAAGAGAGAAGCAGAGAGAATGAGAGAACTGATAAGAAGGAAAATCAATGTGCACCATTATTTTTGGAAATAAAGTGCACAGATTTTATTTATTTATTTATTTACTTATTCGTTTGCTTGTCTCTCTGCTGTTTTTTTTAGTTTGTTTGTTTATTAATTTATTGCAGTAATTAGTTTCCCAATTTCACAAGACAGATCACATCAGAATCTCAATTTTTAACATGTTCTTTTATTACAAGAATTTTTGAAAACCGGAACGACAAAAAAAAAAAAAAAAAAAAAAAAACATGGAGTAACAGGTTCAATTCCTTTGGGTTCCAATATGTGTCATTCATATCAACTGAGAAATACCTGTGGGAATGCTTCTAATTACGTAACAATGTATTTCATTATATTCCATGATTTAATTTCACGCTTTCCTTGTTTCATGAAGAACAAGAGAGAAAAAAAGACGAATCTGCTGAACAGGCGAAAAGTTCCACGAGCTGAGTCATTTGTTGCGACCACATTATGCAGGTTACAACGCTGGGTGAAAAGTGAAAATAACAACAACAACAACAATAATGAATACGATGATAATTATGATGATAAATAGAATTATAAACTAAAATGAATAAAAAGATAAAAAAATAAACAACAATAATAAAATGAAACAAACAGAAACAAACAAAGAGATACAAAAATGCACGAACAAATCAATCAAAGGTTATCTGTTAGAACTATAATTTTCTCCTACTTATTAGATATTAAATAAGTGATAATAAAATTATTGCTGAGCTGTCGTGTAAATGACGTGTATCTCCTGTAATGTGATAATAACTGGATAACAACGTCATAATGAGCGAACAAATAGAGAAATCTGTCTGCAACATTTGACATTTCAGTATTCAGTTATCACCAGACGAAACATACTAGAGAAAAAATAACTAAACTAACAGTGAAAGAAAAACAAAATATTTATAAACAGGTAAAAAAAAAAAATTAAATAGGTAATGAATCTTGAGTTTATATATATATAAACCGAAACACAAATAAATAAATAAATAAATAAATATTAATTATATTAAGATATATTTTATATTAGCAATTTCACAAACAAATTTAACTCCCTATCTACAGAATAATAACTGTTCAAAGGTTCAAATGCACAGACAAAAAGATAAACTAATACTGCGAATACTACTTCAACCGACAATTCTTAGCTTTTTCGCTTTTTTTTCTATGGTTGGTGTTTATTTGTTTGTTTATATGCTTTGATTTTTTGTCTTAATTACACTCTTTAACAATTGTTTTAAAAATTCTTCGGGATAATATACCTAATAAAATAAAAACGCCATATCTCAAATATCAGTAACAAATAACCAAAAATAATAATAAAAATATAAATAAAATTAAAGTCTTTATTACCTTTACCCATACTTATTTCTGAAATTCCTCTTTTACGTCAGACAATACTTATTATATTCCTATTCAGCTTCCATCTCATATTTTCTGGATTTTTTTTTTTTTTTTTTTTTATCTCATACTTTGTGGGCTTTTCCTTTTTGTCGTTTCCTTTAACCCAATGGGACCCAGGAGAATTATTTCATCCTGGCTGGAAGGATAAAAAAAAACATTCATGATTTATGAAGATACTCCGAGGTCATCTCGCAATACAGGACATTGCTCAGTGTATTACGTGAGTGTAAGCCGACCTGTCTTAATGAATCATGGCGGCAATATCAACAGAAAGGCTCTCGACAACGAATTGTATTCCAGTCCGTTTAAACATACTATTTAATAAATTAATCGTGATTTGGACTGAAGACTTCTCTTCATAGATGGATGGAGAGATAGACTGATAGGCAAACAGAGAGAGAGATACGATAAGATAGTCAGGATATGATAGATGGATAGAACTGAAGCTTAATCTATTTAGTTACGTAACAGATCCACTCTGGGTAAGACAGATAAACGTTCTGTTACTTTTTTCTACCAAATGTTCTAAATGATAATCGGAAGATCCAAACGGTAAGCGGCTGTTACCTTCTGGGAATCATATCGACGTAACAAAGTGTTTGCCAGTAATCAAGGCGTGAAATTCTTACAACGCCGAATAACAAACCGCTCGACCAATACGAGGCTGATTTAGAGCTCTAGCGCTTGGATAGCCCGGATGAAGCGAGCGATCGACTGGTAAGTAGCTCAATGAACTACCAAATAAAGTGAGCGGAACATTGATGCGTTATTTGTTTATTCTTCCGAAGTGCATATCTTCATTAACTTAGCAGAAACAGTGTGCAGCGACGTGAGAAGTAATCAACACAGCAAATTTCAACCGTGAAATTCGCCCATAAATCCTCATTATTGCCGAATGCCGAGCACTGGCTTGCCCACCGTACGACGACAGGCGAGTGTCGATAATTCATCAGACGCTGCTACGATAAACAAAACTTAGAGATGCGGCGAATTTGACGTCGGTATTTGTTTGTCGATTTGTTAGATTATTCGAATAACAGCTGCAAAGCCGAATGCAGTTTATAAAGTACTGCAGCTGATTTTTTAAAAATATTTTTATTTATTTATTTATTTATTTATTATTATTATTATTATTATTATTACTGTTTGATTGTTTCTACAGCTTGAAGCTTTTATATGTATTACAGTTAATTCTGAATTATCAAGCGTCTGAAAGACTATTTTAAGCAGTGTTTCAGACATTAACAGAGTATCTGTCTAAGTTATTTGAAATTACAGACAGGCAATACATTCTGCGAAAATAAACGCTGAGCAGTGCTTCAGCAAGAATGCATAATATTTAGTGATTCATCAGTTTCACGGTAATCCTTCCTAGGTGTTCAGATGTTTGTTTATTTTGTTTTTCTACATCATTGTTGTTGTAATCACCATTGCAAACACCTCAAGAATCAATTTGTTTCCGCTGTTTCACCAAGAGACACAAAGTTAAATAAATGTACCTACGTTGGACACCACTGCACACACTTTTTCTCTCTCTCTCTCTCTCTCACAATTTCTCGTACACTTTCTCTCTCAATTTCTCGTACACTTTCTCTCGCTTTCTCTGTCACACTTCTTTTCGATATGGCTCTGTTTCAGGAAACAAATAAAAACATGCATTAATGTTTCTGTTCAGTTAATATTTCTGTTCATTTATTTATTTATTTTATTTATTTTATTTATTTATGACGATCCTGGTCTTCTGAAAATGTACGTGAGAATTCTCAGCAGTTGAAATTAATTTAGCAGAAAACAAAAACAAAAAACCCCTAAAAAACAACATCTGTAATACGGAGGTTGCTGGTAAACTGATCAGTTATGCTGTCTGTTCTGTGATAATGGAAAGAATACGGGCGGATTTTGAAAGCTTCCATTTTGCAAGTGAAATGCAGTGTAGTAACATCATTAAAATCAAATCTCTCAACTTATTTTTTTTTTTTTTAAACTGATAGAGATTACTTTCTTTATAATATATCGAATAACACCCAGACATCTTTGGTTACGGATGACGGCAATGAATAAAATGAAGATAATAAATATGATAATAAAGCAACAGCAACAACAACAACAATAATAATAATTAAGTGGTAAATAACAGGTTGTATTGTACTGAAAATCAGATTGTATTGGTTTTTGTCTTACGTTTGTGATGTAAAACAGGTACAGTTTATAATTAAATGTAAGTTTGTCCTTTCATGTTATATAACTGATTTAACTGTTTGTAAAATGATCCATTAAAAAGTCAGAATCAATACAAAGCTTTCATTGTAAATTTTATTCCGTTTGAAATGATCCTGTTAGGATTATCACAGTGTCATATCATAAGTCAAAGATTCATCTAGTAACTATTCAGAGGTAACCTTAGATTTGTTCACAATCCTCTTACGACATTACAGTGTTGTTCAGTGTACAACGTCATTGAATGATGATAATAATAAATAGGTTAACAAGCGTACTTTTAGTTTAAGAATATCAAAGTTAATGTCTGACCAAAAATATTGAATTACAAATATTGATTATTATTACAAATTTAAAAAAAAATAAAATAAAAAATAAAAAAAAGAGTCAGGTTGAAATGTTTTTTTCAAAAATAAAAAAAATAAAATAAAAAAGAGAACATTTCCGATTACGTCAATTACATTAGTTTCCTGCCTTTGGCGTTTATCGCGTAAGTTACATTTCAGCTACTGACTCGTTGAGAGAATAAATCAAATCACTCGTTTACCAGGTTACCCATAAAGTATTAAATCATTCAGGGAGACAGTCAAATAAATCCGAAGAGGATCCTTCCTTTAGCATTGCTCATAAATATTTTTAATTTTTTTTTTTTTTTTTTTTTTTTTTTTTTTTTTTTTTAATGATAAAATAAAAATAAAATATATAAAATAAAAATTGATTCTCTTTACGAAAGCATTATCCAGGCTGTTACCAGCGCGAACCGCCTACCTTACAGCTCTTAATATGTCACCAGACATAAATATAAATCTACTGCAACTGAAAACCAGAATACATTGAAAATGGCATTTAAAAATTACAAAATGAATGATGCGTTCGATGTCTGATTAAAATAAATAGCTTTACTCTGTTTTCTTAAGTCTTACATTTTAAAACTCTCCAAAAGGTAATTTCGGTCTGTTATATTAAATTAGTTAATGTATCATTCAGAGATAAATGTTCAAACGTATTGTGTCTTTGATGTACGCCACTGTAGTCTATATCATCCATTGACACTGTTATTTAATGACAAACCGCTTGCATCGCTGGTAGTTAAAAGATTAAGTTCTCTCGCAGACAACCAGTCTATTATAACCAAACAACCAATCAAAATCCTTCAGTCGATAAGATGTACTGCCAGAAAGTCTCACTGAAGAAATGAAAGAAAGAAGAGTACATATGCAAGGGTTCATTGCAAATGAAATGCCATTCGCTGAAAAATAACAGAGTGAAATAATATTGTCTCTGTTCAGATGATTATAAACAACATATTATTTTATCATTAAAAACCTCCTTTTTATGAGAACAAATTGAATATTATTGAAGATGTTTTTATCTTTATTATTATTATTATTATTTTAAAGTAGATTATGCACATTTACCATTCATGCATTCTCTGATATGTAATTTTTTCTTTCTTTCTTTATTTATATTTTTTTTTCATTTTCTTTTTTTTTCTTTAATTTTTCTTTTTTTGTTGTTGTTGTTGATTTAAATATTTTTCATGATTCGCCTTTGCAGAATTATTAATTACTCCATACCTGTCACATGAAGACATAACAGTGTTTTTGGATCTGAAGGGTCAAAAAACAAACTTCTCAGATTGTGAAATATGTTTTTGTTACTCGAAAACCAGATTTATCTCAATCTGAGTTTTCTAGAATATGGAACTAATACGTTATAGTCAATAAACATTTGTTTAATGTATTTTGACATAATAATTTTTTTTTTTTAATAATAGAGAATAATTGGCTGAAGACCTTACAAGATTTCTGTTAGTTTTGATTAGCATCATGTTCCATGGCTTTAGTATTTTTTACAAACTATGTTTTTCATTCTCACTTTTCGAAGCCGTTGTGTGATTTTTTTTTTTTTTTTTTTTTTTTTTTGTAATATACTGTGCAGTGTTTGTATAAATATTTACTATACACGTACTTTGTTTATTTTTTATTTTTTTTTTATTTATTTATTTTATGTTGTTGGTTCGTAAATGTTTGTTCCTTGGTATATTGGATTCATATAATTCTCTTTGATATAAGAAGAAGAAGAAGAAGAAGACTGACAACAACAACAACAACAACAAAAACAACAACAACATAATAATAATGATAAATAATAATAATAATAATAATAATAATAATAATAATAATAATAATAAAATTATTAATAAATAACAGTACTTTCCAAAGAAAACATCGAATACATAGTAATTTGTTATACCGGCTGTTTCTCATGAGCCTCACATACCCAAACATCCACAAAATGATTAATTATATGACAGCAAATAACAGTACTTACCAAGAACCAACATCACATATACTAAGGAATTTGCTATACCGGCTGTTTTTCATAAGCGTTACATAGCAAAATGTCAATACGGCACAAATTACTAGATTATTATAGTTCATTGAAGTGTACCTGTATACATTTTGTTATATCCCTTCATTAATTAAAAACAAACAACAAACAACAAACAAAACGTAAGCTAGAAATACTCGAAATTTATTCCGACTATTTCTTCAGTTCACCAAATGAACATTTTAAGTCAACAATTGGCAACAACAAAAGTGAACGTCCTTTATATTCTGGCTTGAACGCAGATAAAATATTAACATCTTCGCCAACGACATAATTCAAGGTAACCTTTTGGCTCTACTGACAACCTTTTGACACAGATTGGCTCAAACATTCCCCGAAAAGCATTGAAAAAGATTTATCTTAGCAGATTAAGATACGATCTTACTACGCGACTTGAATAGTGAAACTCGTATAATGAGCGGAATACTAGAAACAGTAATGATTTAACCACGATTTATCGTGATTTTGAATGGCTATTTCACTGATTTCCAGCCTGCGGATTCCAGCAAATATATTTCTTTTTCACGCATCAACGGACCCTCAACCCATCTAAAAGAATAAACAAAATTTAGTGAATATATATCAACAAAATTAAATTTTGTTTATATATATTTCTTGCTGTATTCCTAGAACACTTCGGAACTTCGTTTAGCATACATCGTGCTAATCAGTAAGCGTATGCGTTACAATGATACATCTTCAGTAAGTTTTAAAAAGAAGAATCGCTAATGAGAGAATATGTTACTTAATAGCGCACTTTGCATATAGGTCTACTATTACGTTTGATAACGTACACGAGCAGACACACACGCAACCACACACCCACACACGCAACCACACACCCACACTCCCACCCACACACACAAACACACAGACACACACACACACACACACAAACGCACAAGCCAAATAAACTGGAAGATAAACCTAGGCAGAGCAAGAAAGTCGCGTTCTTCTTTGTTTCGTCAGCATTTCCAGCAAATTGGAAAAATTGTTTTTATTTGTGGTAAACCGTCATGCCAAGACCGTTTCGCATCTGTTATTACCGTCAGCAAAAAAAAAAAAAAAAAAAAAAATACACTGACTTTCTTTAACCAGTCTGTGTAACTTCCTTGAAATTCGGAAACAACTTTGCGGTGGGCAATTTAGTTCGGAGACATCATTTGTCACGTTATCAGCGGCTGTAGGTGACATTATTTATGCTTTTTTCTTAAAGCTCTATATTGGATTTATGAAAGGCAAAGCCATATACAGCACTCCAGTTTAATGGACAAATGGTTATAAAATATTTAGTGTACTTAATATTATGGACTGCCCCTCACAGCAGAATTTTTATCACAGTAAGAATGAGAGTCTGTTTAGCAGTTTACTGTTTAGATCGTTTGGATGTACTGAAGATAAACTAGAAATAAAAAATGAAGATAAATGAAAATTATAAAGATGGTAAAGATTAAAAGACAATACTACTACCACAATTACTACTACTACTACTACTACTACTACTACTTCTTCTACTACTACTACTACTACTACTACTACTACTAATAATAATAATAATAATAATAATATTAATATTAATGTATCATCTGTTATTATTGTAAATAACCATGATTTTTTTTTGCTCTTGTTGTTTTTATTATTTTTCAAAGCAGTATTCAAGAACCGACATATAAAAACAACGCTGGGTTCTTTTGTGTTAATGGGAAGGAGAATATAAAATGGCCCGGGCTGCTTATAGATAAGACTAACCCACAGACTGACTGCTGTGGGATTCTTCTTTCACATCATCATTGTACAAAAACGCCTATTTCTAAAACCTAAAAACCGTGAATATTAAAATGTCTAGAAAAAGTCGTTAAACATTTGTCTATTAATTTTATTTCAGGGCTTTTTTTAAACTTTTTTTTTTCACTACTAAGGTACTTTCTTTTACATCCTCCCCAAAAATATATTTTTATATACCATCCATCGGTCAGTGTAAAAAACCTCGGCGGGGAGCAAGGCACCAGAATCAAAGACAGACGTTTCCTTTGGGGCTTCTTTTTGCGCTTGATGGAAACTTAATTTTCACTGATGGTCTACGATGCCTCTTTACAGACAATGATTATATTGAATCCGCCACGAAGATAAATCCAGAATTTAACTGCTGCTTCAGATTTTGATGAATAACTTCTATTTTCTCACTCGGATTACGTTTCCATGTTGAGACCAGCTGAGTGTTACGTTTAATACAATTTGACCAATCGTTGTCTGCGAATGTCGATATATTCGGCGGTGTCAGCCTCATTAAGTATATTAAATTTCTACGTACTTTAAAGGAGACTTGAATAAAGTTTTGCCTTTAAGATAAATTTGATAACATATTTATAATGTCATGTTTTAAATGGATAAAGACATTAATGAAATTTGGGAAACAAAGGCAGAGAGCGAGACAGTCAGTAAGAGAAGAACTTTTTTCTCCCTGCTAGACACACACAAACAGATCTAGACACATACTTACAAACACACATATATTCATATATTCATGTTAACACATACAGACACACACACACACATACACGCATATACACATACGTACATGCATATAAACATACATACATACATGCATACATTTACATACATACACACACATGTATATATATATATTTAAATGTACACACATACATTAAAATTGATCCATGTTAAAACGTGAACACGTGCGCACTGAAACACATCCATCCATTCATCTACATAAACATTTCTGTGTTTACATACACTACTGAACAGAAAGAAGTTTTAAAATGACTCTTCTAAATACTTAAAATGGCTGTGTAGTATTCTGCATAAGATATTATTTTGCTTTCTGCCTCGGTAACCTTAAGTATAACATATGCTTCACTTTATCTTTTGATGTGAACGTAATGCTCATTTATGAAATAAATAATAATAAAAAATAGCAATAATAAAACATGCATACATACATACATACATATATACATACATACAAATATATATACATGCATACATACATACATACATACATACATACATACATACATACATGTAATACCAATACGTTAGTATTACTGGCATGCACATCTATAGTCAGCATGTGAAGAATATACATATCTCATCATATGTTATTTCAGTTAAGAATATGATATAAAAAAACACCCACCACCCACCACCCCCAAAAAATAATAACAACAACCTGAAGTTATCTTTTAAATTTGCAAATAAATAGTTAACCCCCTTTCATATTCATATCTGTTTTTCCTTCTTAACTTTTAATCTCACTAAATATTCTGTCTGACGTCCATTATACGTTTTTTTTATGCACTTGTCCCTTTTGCTCTCTGTTCAGTACTTCCGAAATTCCTGCTATAACGGAAGAGGATATAGAGCTAGTTGGTTGTAACTGGCAGAATAAAACGGATATAAACCTTGCTTTCGGGAATGGGAAAAAGCTGTAAAACCTAGAAGTAATCATTTTAGTGAGGTCCTCAAAGCAGAGTTCAAAGACTGGGGGAAAAGACCCTGACCGTTTCTACTAAATGTTTAGCATGTTTATGTACCGCAGTTGTCCTTCCCGTAATTCTCATTTTACTGTTACTAATTGTTTTCTTTTTCATCTCCTGCAAGTCGTGTTCTTTACTGTAGTCATTCATTCAGTTATTTTCAGTAATGATCTCTTTCCTTTATTTTTTCTTATTTTCAATTTTTTATTCTTTTTAATTTATTATTATTATTATTATTATTATTATTATTATTATTATTATTTTTTTTTTTTTTTTATTTATTTTTTCTGTTCTTTATCACTTCTTCCACTATTCTGGCTTAGCAGAAGCATATCCCATAATGCATTATTTTTTATTTTTTATTTTTATTTTTTTTCATCCCAGTGATTCAAATAAATCTTGAATGCAAACTTATGTTCATCTATTTATTCATGGCATTGTAACAGAATCTAGCTTCTAAAACCAACGTGCGAACTGTTGTGTGTTCTGGTTCAAATATATCGATCGTGCTTCGGGTGAGAGACTGATTTGTATACCGTCTTTTCTTACGTGTAAAATTCGTTTCCATTTTTTTTTTTTTTTTTTTTTTATACGTCATCAAAAATCGATTCCATTTTAGGAACATCTTCAACTGTTATTCATGATTCATGTTGTGGGCACATGATCACACAGTTTAATAAACTGACTGTAGATTTAGTTTTGTTTGGTGAACTTATTTTTTGTGTATATAATAAGTTATTTCAGAAACAGACAAAAGAACGAAAGAAAAGATAAAACAATAAAAGAATCATGTAATGAAAGAAAAAAAGAACAAAATGAATGGAAGAGAGAAAATACATGAAAGGAAAAGCAAATGACAATGTTTAAAAAGTAACAACAAAGAAAGAAAGAAAATGTATTCAGCACTGAATTGTTTTTGACTGTTTCGTTGTCAAAAGTAAAACGTTGTTTTTAACAACACCCTGCCTCGATTTATTCTTACGTTCATATTTTTATGTTAAAAATAATTTTTATATACTCTGATTAAAAACTAACAGAAATGTAGATATGATTTTATAACTGATTACTTTTAAATATTGTCATCATTATTCTTATTATTATCAGTAGTAGGAGCAGTAATTGTAAAAGTAGTAATAATAGGAATAGTAGTAGTAATAGTAGTTGTAGTAGTAGTAGTAATAAGAGGAGAAGAAGGAGGAATAATAATAATTAACGTGGTGAAAATAGAAGTAATATTAGCCGCATTAGCAGGTGTAGCTTTTGATAAACATAGTTTGGTTTTGAAGACTGAAACACCTTTTCGCAGTCATACATTTAAACATATATACGTTTTACCATCTGTAAATTGCACATACAGATAATATTTTAGTTATTTCGGATATGAACGTTTATGTTAGTAAACAAAAATCCTTAAATATGGAAAGAGAAATTAAATATATGATAATACGCTCAATAAAACGCTACATTTGTCACGAAACAATGGGCTTTTGCCAATGAAAGTTTTAGTTACAGGTCAGTGAATGAAACGTTTTAATTATTCATGATTACGTGCTTGCCTGAACATGCAACATCTGTGTTTGTAACGCGACTAATACTGAAATAGACAGAACCCTGAACTTACTGGAAGAAGAAATTGTTTTATAATTAATCTTGGATTTGCATGTTCGGTTAAACAGTGACGTAATACATACACTTCATATAAACATGTTCTGGAGGTATTGCATCTCAGTTCGGGTCATCAGTTAAGGACATTCTTGCTGTTCTTGGACAGAACGCTTTGGTAAGGGAAGAAATGGTACCCTGCTAAAAATTTATCATCACGATTTTTCTGGCTTCATTTTCTTATTTGTTCCTCTCTCTCTCTCTCTCTCTCTCTCTCTCTCTCTCTCTCTCTCTCTCTCTCTCTCTCTCTCTCTCTCTCTCTCTCTCTCTCTCTCTCTTTCTGTTTCAGAAACCTCAGCTTGCATATGTCTTTATCTTTTCTATTGTCTCCTTCTTCTTTTTCTTCTTGAAACTTTTCTTTGTCTATTTCTTTAAGAAAAGAAACCAAACCAAAAAAAAAAAAAAAAAAAAGCCAAAAAAAAAGAAGAAAGATAGAAAAAAAAAGAGCCAACAATAAGTGACTAGGTACAGAAGGTGAAAATTCCAATAAATCAACGGCAAACGTTTGACAGTCATATTTAAAATACTTATATATCAATATTCGAACCTCTGACACTGTGTGCGTGTTGATCGGTAATAACAAAGACTCCTCTGAAATGGTTCGTCTTGCAGCAGGTTTGTAAAACGCAGTAAAACAGTCAGATAGAAAACAAATAAACAACGTGTAGAGTCGGCCAGAGGCTCTGATTTATGACCTGTCACGTCTATTTACTGTACAAGCGATTCCGAAGACGGGAATGCGGGCGAAATGTGTATTCTAGCGTCCGTTGAAAGAAGGAAGGAAAGAACGAAAAGTAGAGAACATGAATGAACGAAGTAAATAAAGAAAGAATGAAGGAAAGAAAAAGAAAAAGAAAAAGAAAGAAAAAAAAATGGTAGGAAAGAAAAAAAAAAAAAAAAGAAGGAAACATACTAAGAAAACAAACGTTTTAGACGATATTGGAAAACAAACATTGCACTTAACAGATAAACACGGAGAAACAGATATGTACAGACAGACAGACTGAGAGACAAATATATACAGTTATTAAAACAAAAGAAAAAAAAGAGAAATATAGATTATCATGGAGATAAATTAAAATGAAAAAAATTGTATAAAGTCAGTAAAAATACAAAACATTGTCTTGGATAAATCAGGTTTTGTGAGGAACTGGAAATAAGAAGAAAGTCTACGACATACTTCTTTTGAATCCAACGCCATAACGTCTGAGATATAACCAAATAATTAACAGAAAAAATGAAAACATTTAAAACGCACAGACAAGAAAAAATACAAAATCAAAGTATTAAAGGAGGAATAAGTAAAATAAATATTACAAACTTTTATATAAATAACTATAAAAACACACATACATAATTATAATAAACATAATATATATATAAGAAAAAAAAAAAAAAAAAAAATTCCATCCGAAACAAAGACTGTTTATATAACAGACACTGGCAGGAAACGCTACCAAGATCTTCTGTCTCGGTTCTTTAAACATCGAATTATTATCTAGAACGCTATTGATGAATACGATAATGCTGCGGTACTGCAACATGTCAACCGAGTCCGTGTACTCTCGCCAAGCTCGGTGTTGGTTAATGAGAGCTCCTTATCTCTTCAAATCCAATTATCTTGCCATCTCAGGTATCTCTAGCACACAGCTTAAATTCGTGGCGTATCAAAACTTCAAGCTAGCTGTCCACCGATTATTTTGATAGTGTGCTAGTAGGCTGGAGAAGATTCTTTAAAGAAAATACTTTGTATGCATTTTTTGGTATGATAGCATCGGGGTTCGAACCTGCTATACTTTATTAGGTGAACAGCAAAAAAAAAAAATTTAATATTCTGAAAACATTTTTTATTTATTTATTTATTTTATTTAATTTTAATTACTTTGTTGGGGTTTTGGGGTTTTTTTGTTTGTTTGTTTTTTGTTTTTGTTTTTTAGCTCTATCTGACCTTTGGAAATTGTGGTTAGTGATTATGTAAATAGCATCAAATAAATAATCACATTATACGACAGGTTATTGGATTTTGAGTGTACAGAACTGTTAAAGAGAACAACATTTTCCTTTGTATCATACCTCAGAGACAATTTGCTGATCTGTCGTTGAAGATTCACAATACCTCTATACTGAAATTTTGTTTAATTGAATCCTTTTTTAACAAATAACCTAAACACACTGGACATTTTTTCTTGTCTCAACCACTGGTCCTGCAAACATATGTGAAGCGAATTTCAAATAAAAGAATTCTTGCTGTTTACTGTTAAAACAATCCAGAGCGGGTTTCGTTTCTTGTATTTTCATCATACAAAAAAAAAAATACACATTTACTTACTAATCAATTATAATAAAATAATTATAACATATATTTCATCTTTTTGCTTGTTTGTTAATTCAATTAGTCATTCAGTTTTCATTTCTCTGCTGCTGTTTCTGGAATGTGACGTGTTCAACAGTGACACACAGTGATTAGTACACTGTCTGTAAATAATGATAAATAAAACTATTACACTGAAACGACCTTGTTACAGCGACGGGGTGTCCCTCGTGAAACAGATAACAGACATACCAAAACAAAATAGTCCAATACATTACTGTCCACCCACCACACAGCAGTTACAGCATACTGCCAGTTTAGTCTTCTGAATAAAACAACAGAAAAAAAAAACATTCTCAAGGAAGCATCTTTGGTCTGATTCCTGTTACAGGCAGTGTGTTAAAAGTTCATTAAAAAAAAAAATAATAATAATTAAAAAAATTTCTTTGTGTTTATTTTTGGACTGGCGGTAGAATTTCCTTTCGCAGATGTGCGTTGAAAAAAAAAAAAAAGGAAATAATTTTTTTTTTTTAAAGTTTGAAATTTAATAAGCGTAATATCAAAATGTTTTCAAATGTCGTTCAACACCTTTTGTCATTTTCATTTTTCCACTACGCAAAGAGAGGAGAGAAATAACTTCAAAGATCACAGTATGTCAGAAAGCAGACGACATTAAGATAAAATTAATGAAAAAAAAAACCCACCAACAAATCATCTTAAAATAACAGGGTGAAAAAAAAATATTAAAAAGACTGTTTGGAGATAACAATTGTGATCAGAATCGCCACAGCGAAGCAATTTGTCGCGAAGTCAGTGAAAAAGCATTGCAGATGAGAAGTGGGTGAGGGTCAGATCAGTGCAGATTATGATCAAAGGACGTAATTAAATTTATTTCTTCATCTGTTCTAACATTGATTATTCAGAAGCTCACTGGTTTTAAAATTGGGTTTAATTTTGTTATGTAAAGGATAAGGGGTCTTAAAAAGATGAATTTATTTATTTTTTTTTTTTTTATTTTATTTATTTACTTATTTATTTAATTTATCAAACTCATGGCATATCAGCAACAACATATTTAATATTAGACAGATGTGGAAGTCAGTTTCGCTGCACCTGCAAAGCACGCACGTGTTTCAGCACTTGTGTCTGTGCCTGATGTAGACTCTAGTTTCATTACATCTAAAGCGGCAAGTGGCGATTGCATTCAGCGACTTTGTGTACCTTTTGTGAGAACGGGTCACAAAGAATTAGAAATATTGTTTTTTCTTCTGTTTTCTCTGCATAACAGTAGTTATATATATCCACAACAGCATGTGAATGAGCATTTACGTCGTTTCTGGCTTACTTCTACAGTGTCATGTTTAAAGCTGCCATCGAAGCACGTGCCATGCATATTAATATTACAGAACCTGAATACGTGAAAATGAATATTATTGTTTCTGAACGTTAGCTGAAAAAAAGATAAAACAGGACTCTAATATCACTGCTTATTGCTTAACTGAGTTTTAAGAATGACTTTATAATTTGTAACATATGTCCGCATTACCGTGTATGAATATGAGAAAGATTTAAAGCTAACGATAGAATTACAAGATGTATTGATCAAGATAGACTTCTGATTCATTGGAAAAATTATAAGACAAGAAATAATGGTATCAAAAGAAAAAATATAAGCCCATCTGTTCAATGCTGATATAGATATACTATAATCGGATATACGCTGCTGACACAGGTACTTTGTGATTAATCCAGAAATACACTATCCCACTGTTAGTAAGTAACTACTAGCGGTAACATGTCAACCAAAATTTTCGAAGGGTTTTGGCTTCAATAATATTTGAGTTTAGTAAAAATGTACTGAAATAAAAAAAAAAAATTAAAAAGGAAGATAATTGTTATAACAAGATAAAAAAGGAGAAAAAAAAGAAGATAATTATATTTTTAAGTATAATATTATAAACGAAAAGGACGAGCTTAAGAATAATTTGCAGTACACTGTTTGTCTGTGTCAGCATAAGAGCACAGTCGACATTAAACAACGCTCAAGTGCCAATATGCGCGTGTTGTCTATGAATTCGAAACGTTCTTGAGATTCGAGTTGCAGGACAATGTCTGTTTTCTCCTAATACAAAATAATTTTTCTGCTGTTTTCATTTCACTGCACTCGTATCGCAAAGCTTCGGGCAGAAATCTGCTAAATACTCCAGAGTACATAATGAAGCAAGTGATAAGCCCGTGAGGAATTCTTCGATTCCAGAAGTGACAAAGTCGTTACAACTATATTTTTATTAATGCTTCAGTATATGTGTAAGATGAGTACCTTCTTTAATTATATGTGATAACACGAGTGTCAAGAAAGAGGAAGATTTAAAAGTATGAATATTAGGGCGTACATATAAACAGATATTTTATTAATCAATCTTTATTCTGAAATGTCGTTTAACATGCAGTGTTTTACATGCTGATAATAAATTATTAATTTTGTTATGTGTTCATCTCTCTCTCTCTCTCTCTCTCTCTCTCTCTCTCTCTCTCTCTCTCTCTCTCTCTCTCTCTCTCTCTCTCTCTCTCTCTCTCTCTCTCTCTCACGCTGTTTCTAATGCTCTCTTTCTCTCTTGAAACTGTTTCAGGCATGCCAGATATCGTGCGAATTTTCATATTCAAACACTGACAAGTCACCAACCTTAGCGCAGTTTGAAAAGTAACTCGATTACTAAATAACCTCTTTGAATCATGCTGTCAGTCTATGGTGACGACTACAGCGTAGCAAACTTTCGTAAGTACAAACAATTAGTTTACTAAAATGATCACAGACATCTTTATTATTATTATTATTATTATTATTATTATTATTATTATTATTATTATTATTATTATTATTATTAATTATTTATTATTTATTTAAATACCAACTTAGTTGATGAAAGATGATGTGTCCATATTCTTTATAATACTATATTTTTAGACAAAACTTTATCTCATAAGACCAATAATACAATTAGCTGGAAGCATATAAAATGTGCTTAGGCTGTTTGTTCACATCACTGCAGGTAGAGCCTGTGCATTAAGCTCTTGCTCATTTCTTGCTGAAAGCCTGTGACATCACTGCTAAATTGAGCATCGGCAAAGTTATTACTTGTTGTCAAAGATAATCTATTTTACATCATCGCACATCAACGGTTCACTTTAAATTAAAATAAACAGATTTAAAAAAAAAAAGATAGATAGACAGACAGATAGATAGATAGATAGATAGATAGATAGATAGATAGATAGATAGATAGATAGATAGATAGATAGATAGATAGATAGATATAGATTTAGATATTCATGTGGATAAAGCTGAATATACATTTATATTTTAACACTTTAATTTCGAAAACAGGAGAGAAAATATCAAAAATTTATAATACATATGATTTGCAAGCCACATAAATCTGTATGTATGAATGAATATGGATATACTTAGATATGCATGCATTCTTACACGAATAATAAATAAACATAGTGTGCGGGTTTCGCTGTGAATATGCATGCATTTATAATTATCTCTTATTATTTATGTACATATGCCTCCTTGGCGATGTGGATGCATGCAAAATACAAACAGGTTCCAGACAATTTAGAGTGGGCTATTTTAAGATCAAGATTGGAATGTACGTGTTTTTATATTATTTGTTTGACTCGAGGTATAAAGATAATTCCTTAATAATATATACCGTTAACCATAAAACAGAAATTATATGAAAAGTTATTATTTTGGAAGTGAATGATTAATATTCTATTTTTTAGATAAAGCTTAAAACTGAAACAGAGAGAGAGAGAGAGAGAGAGAGAGAGAGAGAGAGAGAGAGAGAGAGAGAGAGAGAGAGAGAGAGAGAGAGAGAGAGAGAGAGAGAGAGAGAGAGAGAATAATAACATGAACGCACAATCTGATTCGTTTCATCTTTTATCGGATTACTTCGTGTTTGTTTTTTAAATCCGACTTGATAATCGTAACTGAGTTTTGTCACGTTTCAAAGATTAAACTGTTATTTTATCATATACTTCTCAAATCTGACAAGGTATATTATACATATTACAAAACAATATAACTATAGGCACATTAATACTACACGATTTTATTATTATTATTGTTATAAAATTCATTATATTTGGTCTGCAAATTGCAGAATAGAAAACATTATACACAAAAAACATTATAGTTTCGAATTCTTTTTACAAAGAACACTGTGAAAAGATAATGAAACTATTTTCTGTGTTCAATTTTACCAACATTCAGAACAAAACCAAATTAAAAGTGTTTATTTGAGACTGTATTTATTGTTTTCAGATTCCTTGGTACATTTGAAGACATCTGCAGTTACTATAGCCAGTTTTCTTTGACAGCTAAAATACTTTCGCTTTTTCCATCATTTATCATGGTCGTCGTTGTCGTCATAGCTTTATCATTATTTTTAGTAATAGTAATACATTTTTCATTCTTTTTTTCCACTAATGATAATCATCGTGGAGATAGATACATAAAACAAAAGAAAAAGCGGTTAAGTCTCATGCATGTTCACAAAAAATACATTTACAAAGTGAAAACTGTTTAAAAATAAACACTATAAATATCCATCAATATGGGTGTTTTTTTTTTTTAGTCTAGCTATATGGCAACATTTGTATTCAGAAACCGTCGTAATAAAACGTGTAACTGTGAATGCGATGACGTGGTTATTTCTTTCTTTTATTACGATTGCGGTTACCCTTGTCGGTGGCCTTGTACATCATCCTCGACGTCGTTTTCTTTTAATAATTTACGTCTGTTATTGCCATGAAACGTTTGAACTGTCTTCTGTTGCTTTTAACTGTAGCTTTGACATTAAATGAGTGGGTTGGAGTGCCGTATAATAAGAGCATCTTAATAATGCTACAGCAAACGTTTACTATGCCAAGGAAAAGGCTGTCGCATCGTTCAAGGATGAATGTTTATCATGTTCTTCATAAACATTTTGCAATACCACCTTGAGCATCGACGTCATCATAAAGGCAGTGATTATGATAATGATGATGATACTCGCGAGTGATGCGGTTGATAATAACAACGATGCTGGTGATGTTGATGATGGTAACGGTGATGATAATCAAATATGATTATTATTATTATCATTAAGATGATAAATGATAATTTTCATGATAATGACAACCCATGATATTCATAATGATAAAAACAGTAATAAAAATAAATTTTAAAAACTTACCCATGATGTCTGCAATAGCTAGATTTATAAGAAAATAGTTGGCTGAATGACTCCGCATCCGTTTGTTCAGAAGTATCACCATGAGGACGAAGATGTTGCCGACGATGGCAAGCAACATGACGGGTACATAGACGCATATAAGTATGATGGTCGATGGGCTATGGTCTGACAAAAAGCTTTGTCCATGTTCAGGTAGATGTCGTCGTAGCCGAAGCCAAATGTGTTCGAAAAGTTGTTGGTCCCCGTTGACGTATTCATTGTGAAAGATATTAAAAAGAATCCAGTATTAAAGACAGAACTCCAAAATCAATCCAGGATTAAATTTTGAAACTGGGAATAATTCCATTATTAAAATTTTGAATTAGGAATGAAATTACTTTCAATGTTTGAATTTCATAATGAATCTGTAATTGGGCTTTCAATAAACTCATTGTTTGAAACTCACAACGAATCACGAGTTAAAGTTTATCCCAGTGAACAATTCTAGATTTCTAAATAAGTCCAGTATTATATTTTGAATTTTAGAATGCACAGGGTATTAAAATTCTGTTCTTACGACGATCACGAAGTGTATCTGGAACACAAATCCCAAATCAAGTTTAATCACAAAGAAACGTTTGATAACAAATACGATATATCAACTTAGACACAGAGTTAATGTTGAACTCAAAACAAAAATGTTTTTAAGTTTGATCCTTAGATGCTGTTCTTGAAATGCAGTTCCAGTTTTATGCTAAATTAGATTCCTTCAGAATTATAACTCTCCTTGTGTGTTGTTCTGAATAATAAACACTCTTTATGATTCGCAGCGTAAACAGCAAAGTAACCACACACTTAAAAAACTGTCTGAAGATAATTGCTACTAATAAAGTTGGTGATAAAAATAACTGAAAATATACTTGTTTGCGCAGTCATTATTAGTTAAAAAGAAATCATTAAAATTCAAACGATGACGAAATTACGTTATCCTTTTGGCAGTCACAGATGTGAGCCGTGTGATATGTTATAAACACGTATATGAAGTTGATAACTGTAAACCGTTCATATACTCGCTAGAATTCCCGCGTAAATCGATAAGGCAGACGACACGAAAAATACGGCGTTCTGGACGACAGCCAATCGCCGCCGAAGAAATTTTCCAAAACGGAATAATACGAACAAGAATTTATTTTTTATTTTTTTAATATTTTTTATTATGATTATAACTATTATTATTGTTATTATTAGATGTTTAGTCCGTGGCGTTACTTATACTATCTTTTAAACGCACTTTTATGATTTAATATAGCAGCGCAGTTCATGAAAGGATAATTAAACGTTGTTTTGTGAGGGTTTTTTTTTCCACCCTTCGTCCTGCGCTGCGGTTAAACGAATTAATACAAACCATCGGAACATATTTTTGCGTTTATGTTTTTGTTCTAAAACAACATAATATACTGGATAAATTACACATGAAAAAAAAAAAAAAAAAAAAGTACTTCTGTGCCATAAACACACGATAAAGCTGATAAGTTAGAAAAGCGATCGTTGTATCGATTAAATCCTTAACTTTATCCGCTATCAGCTTTGAACACGGCACGAAACACAACGAGTTCGTGTCTGTCAAAGAGGTTCCGTGTTGAGGGAAGCCGATAAACCTCTGTAGCGTTCCAGCAGCGAGTTACAAAAACAGATCTCTCTTTCCATTAGGAATAGCAAACACCAAAAACCTCGACCAAGAGAAAAACGAGACGTCCTAATAAGCTAAATGCGTCTAAAAGA
Source organism: Chrysomallon squamiferum (assembly GCA_012295275.1). NCBI lineage: Eukaryota > Metazoa > Mollusca > Gastropoda > Neomphalida > Peltospiridae > Chrysomallon > Chrysomallon squamiferum. Next base: position 17,873,409 of record CM022670.1, read on the forward strand.
AGAAATTGAATTCTGTCGTTATGTTACTATTACCACTGGCGATAATAATACACTGCTACAAGCAGTACTAACCACAACGTTTATTACTGCTACTATTACTTTTACTATTACTACTACTGATACTATTAGTAGTCTAATATACTAATACAATTACTACTATTTATTATTATTATTATTATTATTATTATTATTATTATTATTATTATTATGCTGTTGTTTATATTTTAAAAATTTCAACATTTTTCCGTTTAATGCATTGTAATGAAGTGAAACAAATTTTTCATTGCTTTTGTTTCGAGAATTAAACTTCATCAACTTTTTTGGTTCTTTTTGTTTGTTATATGAGGGTTTTCTGGTTGTGTCACTTTTTTTCACTTTTTTTTATTTATTTTCTTATTTTTTTTGAATTTGTAACAAAAATGTCCAGATATTCTTTATTTTTGTTTTTGTTAATCGTTGATAAACTTCATTACTCTCTCTCTCTCTCTCTCTCTCTCTCTCTCTCTCTCTCTCTCTCTCTCTCTCTCTCTCATATACATCTATACACAAACACACGCGCGCGCACACGTAATGTTATAATACATACATATACTTACATACAGACAAACAGATATATATATATATAGACATGAAATAACCTTATTAGTTTTCCGTATAAAGAGACGATACACAGTTTATTTCATAATGATTTTTATTATTCTGTAGAAATGGTCAGAATATAATAGCTGTCTAGGAGAACACTTATGTGAAAGATTCCTTGCAGCTAAACAGTGAGACATAGTCTGGCCTGGATACAGCGGGTTTCATCTCTAACATTAAAATTACACATCATTATCATTAAAACAGAGAGGCGTTGAAATGTCAGTTATTTGATCTAAATACTAAGTCCACTACCTTCCAAAGAAACAGCAGTATTCCTGCCGAAATGTTTGTCATTTATTTTCTTTAAGTCATTCTATCATCAGCATATAATATCAAGAAGAAGAAGAAGAAGAAAAAAAATCACAATGATGATGACGGGAGTGTCAACGATTGTGATAACCATTTCAAAATGAAAATGCGATAACTGTACCGCATTTATAAAAAAATAAAAAATAAAAATAAACTATTTCCACTAATGATGATACGCTTTTAATGATATACAAGCCCGACATATGTCATATGCATTATAATAATAACAACAATTGTTCTTACTATTATACGCGCTGTTAAGCTAAAAGTTTTTAACTCAGAGACTGTCCTTTGTTTTGCAGTCTGCAGCGCAAACGTGCGGACGTCACTTTGTGTGTCGCTAAGCTATCGCTCGGGTTAAAGCTATCAGCTGGAAACGCCTGACAGGATGCCGAGTCGCTCTGGGATTATGATCTCATTGACAATGGTCAGCGGCGGAAATGGTATATACAGACTGGGTTTAAAAAACTAATCCGAAAACAAAGAGAAACATTTGATGGCGAGAGATAATTAGCTTTAACGTTTTCGATAATAATCTTGTTGGGAAAAAGAAATAATGCGCGCGTGTATTATTCACAGTCTATGTATGTATGGCTTTTCATACATGCCTACAAACACATTTACACCCACCCACCCACCCACATATACACCCACCCACCCACACACACACACACACACATCCACCCACACACACACACACACACACACACACACACACACACACATACACACTTACATACATACATACATACACAAACATATATATATATACATACATACATACAAATGCACACAAACGCACATAAATACATACATACATACAAAGATACATACATGTATACGAACGTACATACACAGACGTTAAAACTGATCTGTGATACACACATAAATATGTGAACACGCGCGCACTGAAACATCCATCCATCCATCTACACAAACATTTCTGTGTTTACGTGCACTATTGAACAGAAAGAAGTTTTAAAATGACTCTTCTAAATATTCAAAATGGCTGTGTAGTATTCTGCATAAGATATTATTTTGCTTTCTGCCTCAGTAACCTTAAGTATAACATGTACGCTTCACTTTATCTTTTGATGTGAACGTAATGCTCATTTATGAAGAAGAAAAAAAATAATAATAACAATAAAAATAAAACAAAATAAATTCCCTTTCATATGGTGATTAGGTCTCCAGGATGCTCAGCCCGGTAGTTTCATTATCAATTAATGTTTCCTCCATAACCAGATTATAAGAGTAAAAATTAACGTTTTAATGAACCATAAACCTGCTGATTCAAATTAGGCAATTATCCGCATCTAAAACGCTTTAGATCATTAACTTTGATGAAGAAACTCAATAATTTCAGTTCGAAAATCACAGAGTTGCTTTATGCAAGGAGAAATCAAACACTACAGCGCAGAATCAATCTTTTATTTCTTATTTGAGAAATAATATTTCAACGCTGGCCGACTGAAAGCAGAGAAAGTTTGTCTTTGGAGTTGAATTTTGATTAACAATTTTTTATCTTTAATACTGACAATCGAATCTTTCTCTATCATGGTTTTTCAGTGAAGATTTTAAAGTCATTTTACAAACATCGGTACATATTAATCCATTTGGAACGGCGAGATAAAAAGAAAATAATCTACATTTTTTTTTAATACATTTTTTTTTTTTCTTCTATAACTGTAAATTCTGAAAGCTTTTCAAAGATTGATGAACAAAGTTCGGTGCACTAGAACGAACTTTGAAAAAGGATACTTAAATGTAAAGATATACTTAAAGCCTGAAAGTGTTATTTTTTATATATATTTTATTATTTTTATTTTTTTAAATTTTAATTTCAATTTTTATTATTATTATTATTTTATTTTAATATATGTGTATATGTGTAAAATATATATATATATATATATATATATATATATGTATGTATGTATATATATATATCTTAGTATTTTACTTATTTTACTTATTTTTATTATTAATAATATTTTATTTTTTATATCATTTGTCTCTGGTTGGTTAATTTTGTTTGTCTTCTATTTGTGTTGGGTTTTTCATTCTTTTTCTAATTTCCGATTATTCTATTATCTTTCTTCTTGTTCTTTTCTTTATTTTTTTCATTTATTTTTCCATTCGAATTTTTAAGTTGAAATTATGAAAAGTTGCATTAATCGTGATATTTCAACAACAGTAACTACAAATAAATAATAATAATGATAATAATAATAATAATAATAATAATAATAATAATAATAATAATAATAATAATAAAAAACAATAAAAAGAACAACCTGTGGAAATAATTAGATCAACAATAACAACAACTGCAATAATATGAAAAAAATAATATAATAAACATAAATAAATAAATAATTAAACAAAATTCAATGTGACAAATACATCATTAAAAATATATGTAGTGCATTATTATTAACAAAAACGCCAGATAATAATCTGACAAATGGCTTTTTGTCATTTTTTTGATGTATATTCATTTATTCCAAAAGCCGATATAAAACATGTACCCAATAACAAATGTTCTATAGAAAAAATATCTCCACGAATAAAAAGATTTTAAAAGAACAAAAGCCTATCATTTTATCAGGAAGGAAAGGGGCTTTTTTGTATTTGATTTTTCCAAATGTAATTGCTTCCTGCCTAGGTTATTTACCTCTTTTCTTCTGACTGCTTTTTCATTTTTCTTTTGATGTCTTAATTATAACGCATTCTGTGCCTTTGTAACATTATCATTCTTTTTATTTTTTATTTTTTTTTTTTTTTTTTACGCGATTTTAATCATGGATATCTCCACAGCTTCTGTGTGAATGAACGAAACAATATTGTTTAACAACACCTGAACATAGAGCATTACTAATGCTTTTCTGTTGTTAAATAGATCAATTTTTGTACAATGACATCATGAAAGGAAAAACTGAATGCTGGTAGTTCATGGTCTGTTATTACTGATTAGTAAACAATGGTTAATTTGGCTGAACATTTCATTTGATGAAGCGTTTTAAACGCATAGGGTTCTGTATAAAATAGTACAATGAAGTCACTGGCTAGGCTTGACCGAATGGTCTATCGCGCCCGGTGCCAGCACTGTGACGACCGAGATACAGCCCCGCTTACGGACTTCTGCATACGTGAATAAAATGATTAGTTGTTAATAAGTTGTTATCGTATATTTAAAAACTGGTAATATGTGATGAAAACTGCTGCTAAGAGACGGGTAATCGTTTAAATCACGGAACGCTTTATTAGTATTTAAATTACCAGCAAAAAAAAAATTTAATGCCACATACAACATATATTTTTGTAACTACAGTTATGTGACCTTATGTATAATACAGCTCACAGCATAAAACTGAGTGTGTGTGTGATCAGTTTTCTGCAATGAGCTGTATTATACAGTATAGACTCACACACATGTAAAATAAAAAAATAAATAATAAATTAAAAAGATAACAAAACTAAAATGGCATAATAACTGGTTGTATTTGTAAAATTTACTATGGTTGTTTATTATTTTACTATTATTGTTTTTAAAATGTTAAATTTTTATTTTTTTCTGAATCAGCATAAATGAGGTGAGAGATTTTTATAAACGAATCAAAAAACTAACCAATGTTTGACTTTTTTCCCATAATATAAATATGATAAAAATAAAAGGAATTAATGGAAACTATAAAGATTAAATAAAATAAACCGTAATAAAAATTTGATGAATGACTGAATGACTGAACTAACTACACACACACACACAAAAAAAAATCAATCAATCAATAAATACAGTAAAATAAAACAAAACCAATTCAAAAATTATTAATTGATTTCAGACTAAGCAATAAAAAAAATGATTTCATAACTGTACAAAATTTGATGTATAAAAAGTCTGATAATTGTCTTCCTGAGATATTTTGAGAGAGAGAGAGAGAGAGAGAGAGAGAGAGAGAGAGAGAGAGAGAGAGAGAGAGAGAGAGAGAGAGATATTATATTCACATAATTATAAATATTCACTACTTTTTCTTTGTAGTGAAAATTCTTTTCTTGTTTGTTTTTATTTGTTTGGTATTGGCTGTTGTTGTCTCTGCATCAAATTGCTTTGTGTGAATGAACTCAAACAAGAGCTGAGCATGGCCAGAACTTCCCATAATTTCAGTGAGCTGCTCCAGAGTGAGCTGGGTCAGTTCTGTCAAGTTGTGTACTTTGTTCATTATGTAACGATAGTTCTTAGAATTCACACCGGGCATCCGAAGGAGAAAATCCTAGAAAATACAATAAAAATTGGTTTAACATTATTATAATTCATGAATACTACTTTTGTTTTTATTTACTACTTATTATTATTATTATTATTTTGTGATTTCTGAATATCACTGTCATTAATTATTGATTAGTTTTTTTCACTTAAATTGTTTGTCGATTTCAGTTTTCGTTTGTTTTTAAAATATTCAGATCAAATACGAATACAGTCATTACAGTGATTTTATTTACAATAAAAATTTAATATAACACATAAAAATAAATGTATAAATTATAGAAAAATGACAATATGATAGAATCTGAATCATGAAACTTTAATGTCAGGTTTAGGAAAATGGGCTGGTACAAGTGCTGGCTGGTTTCAATGGCTCTCTGATTCATACTTTTCTTGTTTGTAAATTCTTGAATATCTCTCTTTTAAAATACACACCTGTATTTATATGTGTATTTCTATATCTGTATGTGTATTCATTTGTGTATGTTTATGTGTAAGTCTATAGGTTTTTTAGACACACACACACACACACACAAATGCAAGTATATATCCAACAGATATACATACATATGCATACAAATACACATTAAGTTAATTTCACACTGACAAAATTCATACATTTAATTCTCTATGTTCGATGAACTGTAAGATAAACTGCATGGAACAGTAATTTCTCTTTTATTTTTTTATTTTTTTCTATTACTTTAATCCAAGGCAGATAACTGTTGTGGCGAAAAATAAAAACATTTCACACACAATTTCACAAGGAAGTAATGAGTCATTATTTAAGCTTGCTGTTCTCATCATCGGTGATAAAAAGGGAAATGAATGCTTATCAGTTATTTGTTCATGTGGAATTCTGCGAAGTGTTTTTGTTACCTGCCTTTGCAAAATAATTACAACAGAAACCATAGAATGATTTATGTCCACCAACTGGCATAAAGAAAACAATGACTTCTGTGTATTAAAAACATCAGGAATGATGACTATGAATATAATTTAAAAATTAAAAATACAGTAAACGTAAATCACTACATTATTACATTTTAACATTCCTTTTTCTTATAAGGTAAGTAAGTTTTTGGTACATTCTATTCTGGATCAGTTATAATTTTTATTATTAATTATTACATTTGATTAATGCATTTTCAATATATGCAGTAATGTCAATCAAGAGATACCTGTATTTAACCAAATAAGATTTTCAATAACAAAACTGCTTAGTAACTGAGAGAAATAGAAAAAATCTGATAATTTTTATTTTGTTTTTTTTTTTAATTTTTTTATGAAAATTGCTGTGAGTTGAATTAATAGAAATGTTGACACCTGAGGTCCGTGGCTGTATTTTTCAGTCCAGTCAACGGTTGTCTCTGCTGCTGTCACTGACATCGCTGTAGTTGCATCTGGCTCTTCTCTACCAGCCTGAAAAAACCAAAACAAACGTTATATCCTGTGTTTTCCTTTTTCTTTTTACACTGATTGATAAACAGCAAACAATCCCAGACAGAACATGATCCATTATGAAGCACAGTGGAACTGGCTTCAACAGAAGACCGTTGAATGGGTGTAAGAAAAATTAATTCTGCAAACTGTTATTTTCTAAACAGTCATCAGTGCTCACATTCACAGTGAAGACACATAAGAGATTTACCTTGAGTTCTTCAAACAGTTCTGCTGTAGCATATGGACTCTGACACCACAGAATTCTCAGTTTGGGAAAGTGAAGAGTAAGCAGAGCCAGTTTTGATGTGACATCCTGCATGGAAACATCATAGGATAATGAGTATTTTCCCTGAAAGAAAGAAAACAAAATAAAATTAAGAAAAAGAATAATTTATTTACAGATTCGGTATGACTAAATGATACATAAAATCTATTTTAACCTTACCATGAATAAATGAATCAGATACAGACACACACACACACATTTAGATATATATATATATATATATAAATATCAATATAAAAGAAAATCAATTAACCATATTCTTTTAATGTTATTTTTTATTCAGCAGTAACATCTTTTACCTGCATATTTCTGTAGACAGAAGTGTAAATGCAAAAAACATAATGTCAAGACAACTGACTATAGCAACCCATCATATAATGACAACAACAGTTCTAAGAAGGTATAAACTTACCTGTAATGAAAAGGATTTGCTGGTGTCAAACTCTATCAGCAGGACTGGTCTCTTGTAGTATCTGGACATGGACACACACTGATTGTACAGTCGTCCATTGTTGAGAGAACCAATCAGATCACTGACACTTTTACGTTCCACACAGATGTCTGGGGTTAAGATGTAATCACCAACCTGCAGACAGATCACAGAATGTTTACTAAGTGTGATTATACTGCCATTATGTACACTAGTCTTGTATCTTTTACAAATTTATAAGCAGAAGAATATTTCAGTGCTCTTTCCTGTACATGGAGAAATGAGAGCCTTTGATACATAGCTATGTGATACTGCTTGGAAAGGAATGAAGCACAAACCAATGAGGAACTTATAATATGAACTTAACTATAAATTAAAATATGCCAACAAGACAATAAAATTACCCCAATGATGTCATTAAGCATTATTAATATTTATGTTCAAATAAATTTATCTAAATTACATTTTTTTAAAAAAAAGGATAAAAAATTGTTGCATTATGAAATATTATATAACAGTAACCATTTATAATCCATCATATACTATGTATCCATTATAGAAAATGAATAAAATAAAGATTCCTGTGGATGTCATCTACAACTTACTTCTAATGTCACTGGTTCAATGTCTATACCACGTCTGTGTACAAGAGATGGCAACTCACTACGAAATTCACGCATGTCAACAATAATCTGTCAAATAAAATAATAATCATATTCTCACATTAAGCTGATTCATGGCATTGATACATTTATGCAAATGATAGGAAGGTCGAATTTGGAAGTTGAACAAAGCAGATAATACAGTTCTACAGAGTTTTTAAATTAGGAGCAATGTGTCTAGTGTTTTAATATTTGTGTGGGTGTAGCCAAATGTAACAAACTGGTCACAAAGCAGTCTGGAATGGGAATTACATTTTTCATTCTTTCCTGTGGAAAAAAACTGAAATTAAAATGGCAATAAATCCTAAATTGCAGATTTCTTTCTTTTTGGACAAAACAGTTTCAAATTATATTAACCATATATAAAATAAAAATAATAATAAATTAACCATAAGTTACCAATACCTTTTTCTGTGTTGGTTTTACAGCAGCACATTTTCTAGTGCTAATGGTTTCATTAGCTGGAGTTACCCCTCTTTCTAGATTAGGATCATCTTCCAGTTTCCCATCTCTTTCTTCAGGTATCACCATCGTCTGAATGAGAAATCAATGTCAAATTAAAATTTGTAACTTCTGTAATCTGCATTAATCATTTAAAAACAATTTAATGTTTGTGACTTCATATGGATGTACATGTCAATTTATGTTTAACAACATAAAATAAATTTACATCAAAAGAAAGTGTTTATTGATCTACAAATATGTAAAGATGTCATTTTATTAAGATTTGTATGCTAAAATTATTCGTAACAAATGCATATTCACAAAATAAACAAAATAATTCAAATAAAAAAAAACATAAAATAAAAAGAAAATAAAACATCTGTTAATTAGTTACAATTTGTAAAGACTCACCTAAAATAGTTTCTAAATTTATAAGAAAAAATTGACAGCTGACAGAACAATATAAAAATGATCTTATAAATTTATGTAGTACACTGTTATCATACGTACAGCTTTTTGTTGTATGAGGTATTCAAAAGCTTCTTTCTCTGTGCGTAAAGTTGTCAGGTATTTCTGTTCTTCCACTGAACTGCTGTACAGTAAGAAGTAAACTCGAAGTGGTGAACCAGGATGTGAGGCACGATACACCTGGAAATATTCCATGTGAAACACAATCAGTGATCACATTTATAATTCAAGTAAAAGCATCTCTATTGCTATGAATTTATATACTGAATTGATGAATGACATGTGATGTTTTGTTTAAATTTTTTTTTTTTATTAGTCTACATTTCTACTGTTCATAGTTTGGAGGTGGACAGACAGTTTTAGACAGACTGACAGTGAGAAAGTGAGAAAGAGAATGTGTGAGTTAGATAAGAGACAGACAGAAGAGAAAGCCTGACAGACATGGAGATTAAATAAATATTAAATAAAAAACAGAGTGTGCTGTAATGATATAATGATATATATCTAAAGAATTGCAGTAAGAGCCACCATCTACTCTCTAAAGAACTGTATAACAGGAATTAACACTCTCTAACAGTACCTCAATCTGTCTGACAAATCTCATGTCTGCATCGTACAGGATGATATATCTGGGCTGTACTTCTTCCAGGGTGCGGCTCAAACCATGAGGGTCGTTGCAGCCGTGTAATGGATGTAGAATTGTTACTGGTGTAGGGAGAACACCAAAATATACATCTTGTGAGGATAATGGTAAATCAGTTTCTGAATCTGAATTCTGGAAGCAAAAATACAATGATGATTATGATGGTAACCTATGATTATTTGCTACAGATCTGAATTGCTGTATTATTATCTCTAGGATTTAGAAATGAGTAAAACAAACTGCAGAAAAAACTGATCTCAATAATTTACTATGGCTAACATTAAAAGAATATTTAGTTTACATATGTAACTGATGCTATTTCCACAGATGGTCAAAATGTTTTTAACATACCCCATTTCATTTTAATATTTATTTTGAAATTCACTTTTTTTTTTTATTGTTGTTTTGTTATTGTTGTCATTATTACACTGAACATTTAAATGTTATTTTCAATTCTGATATAAAATAAAATTTAAATAAATTCTTACAAACCTGTAGTTCTTCAGCTTCTTCCGATTTCATCTGGTCTCCCATCATCTGTGTCAGTGTGTACTCAGGTGACCTTGGAGCAGACGACTTTGCCATGTTGTTTTTAACTTTGTATCTGCTTTTACTTCTGTTCTCCTACAAACAAATGATAAGAAATTAATAATATTGACTAACCACAGATCACTGATAACTTTTAATTTTATAAACTTTAAAATACTGAATTTAAATAATTTTTCTATCTGCCTAGGTAGATTTTTCTATCATTTTAAAAAGTTTGACATTTTAATATATTTTAATTAAACATTTTAAGCCTGAATCTATTAAATCTAATCATTAAAAAAAAAAAAAAAAAAAAAAAAAAAAAGAGTATCTTAAATGCATTTCCAAATTATTAATTTTGAAACTAAAACAGTTTTGTTTTAAACTTTTCTTTTAATAAAAAAAAAATCCTGGGATAAATATTCAACTATTACCAGTTAGGTATTTTCCTAATAGCTAACAACATTAAAGGAAGTTAGAGGTAAAACTCAAAAATACTGCTGAGATTTTTTTTACTTTTATAAACTAAATAAATTAACCAGTTTTGTTCCTAATTTAGTTTATAGATCAAATATCCAAGGTCTATAAATGTACACATTATTTCACTCATAGTGGGGTAAGTGTAAGTTATAAATTACTTACTGAGTCATCATGTACACCTGTTTTTATAGCCATAAACCTGTAATAGAGTCTGAGCAGCAGCTCTTTTCCTCCATCATGTAAATACTGTAACATCAAACAACAGATTTTAAAATAATAAATTTCAAAACAGTTTTATGTTTCAGTGTACTGAAAGAAACCATAGCCAAATATGATAAAAAGAATTCACTTTCTTGTTATATCTTAACCTCTGTAATATCTTTGTTTTAATCTTCCCTTTGATTATAATTTTTAATGTATCAAAGCACATTTTTATTAAATCAGTACAATTCTTGGGTAAAGTCCACTTCTACAGTAGGGAAAAATCAATGAATAAATATATAATTTACTTTTAATATTGTTTTCAGTAATTATGTAAAATAAACATTAAGTGTATATATTTAATTTGTATTAAGTTGCATACAATGGTTAATTTTGGATATATGTATATATGGATAATTTCAAAACCAGTTTCATTCTTAGTGGGGTATCATCCAGATTGTTTTTTTTAAATTATATTTTTTTATTTTGTATTGTTATATATAATTTTTTGGATTATTATTACAGTCAGTCCATCCAGGTAATTCATGTAACAATTTTAATTATAACAATATCTTTACCTCTTTCAGTTGATTACAGGTACGATCATCCTCTGCACATATGAGAACTCGTCCATTACCAGGATCTCCATCTATTTTCTTATTTTCTTCCTCAATTTCCTTCAGAATTTCAGACAGCACCCTCCACTTTGGGCATTCCTCTAACACTGGTTCCTGTGCTAAACAACACTTTATTTTTAGATGGTTTTATGTTATTATTTTGTTTATTTATTTGTTTTTTTTTAATATGATTTATGTAATCATATAATAACTAGTGGCAACATTATTGAACCCAGGAATTATCATCATCCGACATTAATGTTTAATTATGGATGATATTAATTCTCTTAATATTAAAATGTTTTAAAGTGAAGGCAACTAAATATTCCTTTGGTCTAATTTATTAGTCTGCCTTGTTATTTATGGATGAGGATGTGTAACATACTAACTTATTCTGGGCTCAAAAGTCATCTGAAATGTATGGTGGGCCAAAAAAAGGTCACCAAAATAATAATTTTTTGGGGGGCCACTCTATAATTATTTGGATATACCAGTTGCCCAAACAGAACTTTGGTTACATTTAGTGAAATGACAAGTGGCCATTTCAAGCCTGCTTATTATCTTAATAAAGATGATAATAGTTCATTTTTATTTATTTATTTTATTTATTTGGATTAATTTTTTTGACTTAACCAAATAAAGTAATTACACATTTAAAGATTTACCAGATGTTAGAACTACGTAAGTATTTAATATTTACTTTCAAATGAAGGTGTAGCATCTTCTTTGTTGGATTTCAATTTCTTTTTCTTCTCCTGTGTTCCCCATACTCTGCTTCTTGCATGCTGTAAAATAAATAATTATATAAATTAATAATAACACAATTTTAAACAGATATAAATGATAATGCTATAAAAATAAATAATGATAAAAATTAAAACAGATAAAAATGATAATGCTATAAAAATAAAAAATAACAAATTAAAATGGATGTGATTTAAAATAGTATATAAATTAATAATAACACAAATCAAAACTGATAAAAATGATAATGATATAAAAATTAACAACAACACAAAACAGATAATATAGCTGTATTATGTTGATGTTATCATTTTATGACTAGTAAGAAAATAATGAAATATGTGTTGATGGGATTTTGGAAAGAATAACAGTGGAATTCCTTTTCTTTTTTTCATATATTTTAGTTGGTATCCAGTTATCTATTTGCAAAAAATAATTATACCATCACGTAACATTAAATCACATTATAAGGTAAATAAAAAGGAAATTTAAACAACAGAACAGTAAATTATCTCTCAAATAAAGTACATATTAACTGTTTATTTATATTATTGTGGAAAATAAATAATGTATTTAAAACTAATACTTACTACAAATAAACTGTCAGCTGCATCCAGAAAGAGCCAGCCAGTGTTTTGTCCAAACGTCTTTTCATTTGTTCTGTCAGAGAAAACAAAATACAGGTAACATACATCAACTTGAAGACAAACACATATAGACAAATAAAAAACATGTGCAACAAAGCTTTTAAGTTGAATTTAAAATTGTATACATTTTGTAAAAAAAAAAGTCAATCAATCAAAAATATGATGTTGAAATTTTTTTTATAAACTTACGATTATCAGAAATACTGTGTGCAGAAACAATAATTTAAATCCTGTTATTAATGTCAAAAATGCAGCTGTCCAGCAAAATAATCTGATCTTTCTTCATCCTTGGTAAGTATGAGAAAAAAGACTGAGACTATTAGTATTACAAGAAAACTATTTGATGGCACTTTGTGTTAACTTCACAAAATAAATTTGAGCTCATATATGCAGACAAAAAAAATATTTTTTCTGTAAATTCTGGCTTTCTAGATTCTTCTATAAAATGTGTTTAATTGTTGTCAGAAGCCATCAACATTAACATGTCAGTAGTTTTTCTAAAGTATAAAATGAAACAGAAATGTGCAGTGCATGTAAATGTCTATGAATATAATGTGTGTCTCTCTTTCTCTCTTACCTGATAGAGTGAACAAGACTGTAAAATGTAACACAATCATACTGTGTAAGATGTCTGAAAATAAAAATAAAAATCATAAACTGCTTACTAAAATATACAGACAAATATGAAAAATGTAACATTGAATATCCACAGCCAAAAATCTTCATATGTAATTCATTAAAATATTTTGATGATGTGAACTCAGTTATATAACTGTTCATAAAACAAAATCAAAATTATGATAAATGGAGTTTAATAACAAAGCTTATTTAAATCAAATGTTCTCAAATAATTGTGTGTTCATGTGTGTGTGTGCCTCTGTATGTATGTTGATGCATCTTTAAATGTTTGCACTGATGGAGAACAGAGGACCTGTAGAATACCTTAAAATAATTCTGAGAGTTTTTAGATCAGAAACCAGTTGACGAGTTTTGGTTCCTAGTTGATGCCAGACAGGATCTAACTGAAGTCTAATAGTCTTGTCAAATGACTTTCCCAGAGCATTCTCCACTGTTACTTCATCTGTGTCCACCTGAATACATTAATACACTTTAAAAATGTTTGTGTAAGAATTCCTAGAGAAAATAGTTTGACTGATAAAAACAAAGTAAGAAGACCAGATTTATTTGAAAATGACATCAAAATAACAAACGTTTTAGTGTCACATCAATGGATTATATTTTTAGGAAGTGAAGAAGTGGACAGGAATATTGATATATGAACAAATAAGAATATGAAATGATGTTTTTCCCATATGCAAACAATTTGAAGTATAAATGAGAGAACAGCTTGCTTTGTCAGTGTTTCTAACAGTGAATATTTCAATTTACAGCTATCTTGTCTTTAAATAATAATTTCACTCTAATATTACATTAACATATTTTTAATGGTGACAATGATCTCATCTTTATAATAATAATGACAGAGAAACCCATAGGCTAAACATCATAATTTTCACATGCTTTTACCTAGAAAATTTATAAGAAACAAAATTTATAACCAAAGCTTATGATATCCAAGGAGGTGGAACAGGATGTAGACTCACAATGAAGCTTATCAAAACTGATTCTAGAACATACAGGACATCAGATAAATACTCTGGTACTACTCTGTGTTCTGTTATAATATTTTCCTGGTGCTATGACAGTTAACAGTCAGTTGATATATGAATTTTACTCACTGCAGGTGTACAACGTTTGAGTTCTTTGACACAGGCATTGATCAGATCTAGTAGAGCTGTCTGACACGCCACCATCATCTGAGTCATCTGTAGATGTAGTTCTACAACATCCACCTGAAAAACAAACAAATCTACATATATCTCAAATAATAAAATAAAGCAAAGCAAAATTAAATTAAATAAATATAAAAAACAATATTTAAATAAAGCAAAACAAATAAAATATAAATGTAAATGTAATATAATAAACTGAAATAAAATAAATTAATGAAAAAATAATTTAAAGATAAAAAAGATTAATGAATAATAATTTCAAAAAGAAACAAAATAAATAAATGTTTGATATTTTAAAAATTATACAAATCAGAAAAACTAAACTTCATTACAAAACTAAATAAACAAAACAATTTATTGGAAGCATAACAAATGAATATGATTTACCTTGTGTTTCTCCAAGCAGGACACCACATTTGCATGAAAACGTGGCCAAAGGAAAAGTTTTCTAACAAACAGATTTTTCATGACTCGTTCTACTTGACAAAATCCACTAGTAAAGGCATCAGGATTGTCAGAAAAAGCCTTCAAAAATCCAGTCTGAAACAGTGTAAAAATTAAAATATCATTAAACTTTAAACTGCAGTTGATACTTTTATTATATGTCAAAAAAATAAAATTGGCTGTAACAAGAAATAATAATAATAATAATTATTATTATAATAACAATAATAATAATAATTTTTAAAAATATAGTAAAAAACACTGAAAGGAAAGATTATGCTGTACTTGGATTTATTTTGGAACATTTGTTGGACATGGACTTTCATTATTTAAGACAGTTTACCCAACTCAGATATTGTTTAAATCAAATAGGAAAAATGATACTGACTTAACATGTTCAGATATTTTTAAAAATATATTCCAAGTAATAATTTAATTTTTTTTATATAATAAATTCCTATATATTTTCTTAAAGCTCAAACCTTATTTTTCTGTCTATACAGTCTTAATATAAAAGCCTCTTGGCAAGACTCCAGAATTCTGAAAATGTATAATTAATTTTAATTAGATTGTCTTATTATAAAAAAAGAAAAAAAACAAAAAAACAAAAACATCTACACAAACTAAAACAGATATAATAAATTTGATTTCACTTTTGCATAATGCAAACAGGTGAAGTCACATAACAGATTAGTAGTAAACATTTAAAAAACAGTACAATAACAGAAACAGATGTTTAAAAAAAGAATTAATCTTAACTTCTATTGCAGATCTTAATTCATCATACATAGGGAAATTTCTGAGATTTACTACAAAACTAATTTAAATGAAATAATATTCTTACATTTATAGATGTAAAAGAAAAGATAAGATTTAATGATGGTGTATTACTTTGTCTACAAACTAGTTACCTGTTAGCTTTGTAGACAAGAATTCCTGTCACATGTTCTACAGGAACTCGATCTGTCAGGAGATCAACAACTAGAATCCTTGATGTCAAGAACAAAACACCTCCTTGAAGATACATGTTCTGTCTTCATGAAAATAAATACATTTTTAAATAATAAAAACATGTACAAAATTAATATATATTTGAAGAAAAAAAAAATACAAAAAATAATCACAATTAACTCAATTGTGAAAAAAATAAAAAAAAATAAAATGAAAAACTGTTATTTATTAATTAACTATTCTTATGTTTAAAATTAACATAAGTAAATAAACAATTAATTTTATTTATTTATTTAATTTTTAAAAATATATTAATTGTAAAAATAAAACCAAATTAATAAAAAAATAATTAAATAAAATATAAAACAAAACAAATAAAAGAAAGCATAACAAAGCAAAGCAAAACAAAACAAAAACTAAAGGGAATTAATCACAGCACAAGGAGAAAACATATATTTTCGCACAAGTAGGTAAGTCAAACAAAATTGTAGAAACCCACCTCTCTGATGCATTGAATTCATTTGTAATTCTTCTTGGCAAAGGTTTTACACCCTCAGCTTCTAATTGTTCTAAAAAATAATCCTGTAATTATAAATAATAATAAATGTTAGGTTATGATTCACTAGACTGAAATAATTATATATACAAATACACAATGATACATTCATATATAAATATATATATATATACACTGACTTCTCTAAGACACAGCTCAAATGGATTAAAACTATAAAATACAATAGTGAATTTCAGCTTAAAATCTGGAATAAATAAATAACAAATAAAACTGACCTGAAATGGATGTATATCAGCAAATGTGTGCATTTTTAATCCAAAATGTTTAAAAGAAATTTAAGTTTATGGTTGGTCACTAGAGTTTTATTTACTACTGATATTTTCATTAGGCAGAAAGATTTTTTTTTTAAATTTATTTATCTGATCTCCAGTGACATACCTCCTCAGCAGATGAAGTGTTTAATACAAGAACCAGACTGCCTGGATCACTGTATATCTTCAAAAAATTCACAAAAATCCTATCAATACCAAGTCCTCTGAAATAAATAAATGTTTTCATTTTTGTTATATTCCTCAATAAATAGATGAATACTATGTGTTTGTGTATGTATATATATATAATTTATTTTAAAATAATTTAACAATAATTTTAATACATCCAAGGGATTGCTTTATTTAACTTTAGATACCAACCTTTGCTAAAATAAAGTGTGATAATACAATAATAAGATATTTACTGAGACCTCTATTTTCCATTCTATTGTGATTTTAACTTGTTTTTTTTTAATTCACATTCTCTGTAAAGATGCCATACATTCAGTACAAACAATGTGTTACATATGCTTGCAAAACATCTCAAAAACTCAGTATAGCTTCCCAAGTATTTCTTTGTCTATTATTAATAAAAACTGAGATGAATCACTATGCAAAACAGGTGTGGGGTGCCGTTCTTAAATATTGTTTCCACATGATAAAGGCCAAAGGGCCATAAATGACACTACTTAAATATAACAATTAAAATAATAAACATGAATGTTAAAAGTAAAGTATTTAGATAATGTTTTGCATAACACTATGTATATGTTTTGGGTGTGTTTTTTTAAAAATATTGTCAGAACAAAATATACTGCAAAATTTATCTCATTGATACTGTCAGCGTGTTACATTATTAACAACTAAATTCATTACATGACAATATATAAAAAAAAAAACATTCGCTCTCTGTTTAACCAAGATTTATATTTTATTTTATCTACAATGTTCAGAACAATCTTGAAGCTATGTATTAGTACTATTTTTACTTACAGTTTGAATATTATATTTAAACAATTTACTTACTTTGCCAAGATAAGCAAGCCATCTTCATGGAATGCATCCAAAAATATTTGGTTTTCATATTCCAGCAGAGGCATCTCCTTATTTTTATTTTTACTGTATATCAAATAAATATACTATGTTCATATTTAGACGTCTTGTGTAAAATCAAGTTATGAAATATTACATGGAGAAATACCTACCTGAAAACAGAAAATGTAATAATTTAGAAATGTCTACACTTATTACCAGAACCCATTATTTTTCAATTTATGTCCATAATATATAACACTGATAAATAATATATATTATAGAAATATATAGATATAGATAGATATAGAAATATAATGGCTTATCACTGTCAGAAATATTAATGTATCAACAAATATGAAACATAACTATGTTATCTTATAAATGTTTCAGATTAAATCATCAAATAAATAGAACCTGTGGAGTCCAATGCTATAAAGTGATAATCAGTTTAGTGAGTGGAGGAAAATGTTATTTATGACATTCAACAATACTCATAAACACATTCAGTAAGTCTATGTATATGACTATATCACTGAATATGATATTGAAATAAAATATTACACTGTTAATGTTATACTTATATTATCACTATCATGTATGCTATATAATATAATTACACTGGAAATATTAAATAATTAATCATATTAAATCTAAAATTATAGTAATTAAACGACTGGCTTTGGCTAAAAAAAAAATAAAAAAAAAAAAAAAAAATCCGCTTTTACCCGAGATTGATATGACTTTATGAGATAGTACGACTATTTATTAGTCAAATTAGTGCAACGTACACTTTGTCATCGAAAACATTGGCACTGCCTTTGTAAAATTGTGTGAACTAAACAGGCATGTTGATATACTAACATTTCCTATATATTATTGTAATGAATTAAAACAATCATCATCCAGCAAACCTTTTGGACGGCCTATGACTATAGTCTGTAGTTAGCATTACTATTACTATTAGGTATTCCGACTATTCGCTACGCTGAAGTAAATATCGGATATATCGATAACAGGATAAATAACTGTATATTTTTAATATTCTGTTAAAACGACCTTGACATTTAGAAATTTTCACATCGAACATTTATACTTAATATAGTATGACTGTTTTTATAATTTTTTAGACAACTAAATAAACTAATAATATTATTTATTCCATAAGCTTATCACTGACGTTTAAACCATGGGAGCAGCCATTTTACCAGATTTTCCAAGCGATAAAAATGTTACATGTTATATTAATAGCTAAATATCGTTATTAAGAATTACAAATATGTTTATGGCCTTTAAAGTGTAATTATCGATGTTGAAAATATTGTTCAGGTTTTAAGACATTATTATTATATTTTTGATTGTTATTATTGTTTTGTTGTTGTTATTGTTCAGTTCTTTATCATCTGTTCCACTGTTCTGGCTTAGCGGAAGCATATCCCATAATGCATTATATCACCTAAACGTAGGAGAACGAAAACAACTGGAAGCGTGTCAAGTAAGACGTAGATTGATTGAACTTAAAGTGGTAAGAAGTATAGAAAACTCAGTTTCATATCCAAACAGATTGTAACAAAATTGTCCGTGTATATCAAAACAGTTTAAACGTCACTATATATTTCTGTTAACCAAATAAGTCAAACTTAAAATAAATATTGTGAAAACAAATAATATTATTACTAACATTAATTTAAAACCCATCATTTAATCATTAATTTAATGATTAAATTAATGATTATATGATGGATTTTTTAAATTCTTAAAATAGAATTCACACTTACAGATATAGTTATAATAGTATGTCAGTCAAGACATTTATCTTTATCAGATAGACATTCATTATTTTGACGTTTATTATTTTATATAAAAGAGATATTGCTTCTTCAGTTCTTGTTAAATATTCACATGATAAAGTGTCGATCACGACTTTATTGAGACTTTAGAGTTAGGTATTTAGTCTAACAGTGACAGTAGCGTTAGTCTTATATAATTTCATTAGTTTGATTAGTGACATTCAAAGAGTGAAGGTTATTGTAGAATTTATCATATTATTGTTTGCATACTATGATACTTAATATGTCAATTATCATTAAATTTTTGTATTGTCCATTCAATGACATAGTAGATAATCATAAAGGTACCACCACCAGCTGTCACATAACAATTTAACAATGCAGCATTGTGCAACAAATAAAATACTTCTCACATCTCTAAATCAAAATTCACTTCTATAAACTTAAAAAATATTAAGTTGCCTTAAGCAATTAAATAGACTAGTATGAATAATACAAAATTCTGTATATAAATGATGTAAATTAATTTCAGATTCTAATTTTGATCTAGGTTAAGAGGTCCCAGACCATTAGTCTGGAAAATTGATAATGTACTTGTATTTGTAGTATTATTTTTGTTGAAGTGTATATTGAAAACTAAAATGGCATTTTAACCCCACAATAAAACGTGTTGTTAGTAAATTGAATTTATTTATATGTTGTGGATATGTAGTTAAGGCAGTTATTCATAAGTTGCATATTAAAATGCATTTAACAATTGCCTGTGAAACAGTCTTACAAATTATAAGTTAAATATTACATAGAATATATCAGTAATTCATAACTCCAGTGTATAAATCAGATACCTAATGACATAATGTAAATCTGGTCATGTACAGAACTTAGTAAAAGAACTTGAGTTCTCTTATAATGAGAAAATTTAAAAGTGATACAAGGTGATTCTCAGTAAAAAATATATTAAGTTACAAAAATAATGTCATTGTTGATTTCTCAAGATAGACAGAGAGAGAGAGAGAGACAGGCTTGTATCTAAATCAAAATATAGTTTTTAAAATGTTTAAAAATATCACTATATATATATATATATACACATGATTTGATATAGAATAAAAAATATGACTTGAACAGTGACAAAACAACTTCAGAATACAGAAGAACTTTTATAAAAACATTTAGTTGCAGGCTTAATACACAGTTTATTGTTGATTATTGATAATGTATTATGATGAATACAGTTATTCAGCATTTAGAATATTTCCAAACAAATATGAACTGTATCCTTTGATCAAATTTATTAAAACAAAATAATAGTGCAAGAACATTTTTATATGTAAATATTGTTTTATATATTTAACATGCCAGTTTGGAATATAGCTTCAAAATACACTGAGATTCATGTCACCAGATGTTTTGCAAATTTTTAACAATAGTAAATGTAAAAACTGTATATAAGCATTCATGCATAAAGAAAGGGGATAACATTAAATGATTAATAAATATCAATGTTGAATACATAGAGAATACACTTTATCTAAAAATATAACAATACATATACATATATAATTAGATTAAATGGACAGATGGCGTTTTTTTTTTTGTTGTAAAATGTATAAAATTACTTTTGTTGCTTCCAGTCAGTAGCTGAAGAATCTTCACGATGGGGCGACGAAAGAAAGTGAATAAACCTCCTCCTAAAAGAAAAGTTATTGAACCTCTAGATGTTCTCTTCAACTGTCCGTTTTGTAACCACGAAAAGTCCTGTGAAGTGAAGTTGTAAGTAAAAAATGTATAGACATTCAAGTTCAAAGCTGTTTTTTCAAGAATATTGTGTAAAGAAGCAGTGCATGAAAATGACCATTATTGTACTTTTATATTTGTTTATTTCAAACATGCTTCCAATTAATACTTTATCTAATGAGAGAAATGGAATTTAATCTTTCACAATGTCAGTTGATATTGTAAAATATTGATCAGTAAATATTTCTCTATATTATTTTAAATTTAATTATTAAAATTTCAGATATCCAAAATGAACAGTTAATAAATTCAAAGATTAGTTTATATAACTTCAGAGTTACAGCAGTAGTCTCACCACAGGTGTTGGTTCTGCTCTTTAAGATTGGGTGAGACTCTAGTGTGAGGCAAGGATCTAGATTGTTTTGAACTGATGGATGCATGAAGTAAACAAATGTGAAAGTGCAGTAATGGTCATTTTAAGGTCTATTTCAGTCCAGTTTGGTATTTTTATGCATAACTCAAGATATATGTATCTAATTTTGTGTTTATATATTTAATTTTACCAGACATATATATATATATTTTTTTTTTTTTTGGTCATTGGTTTGAAATTAATATAAGAAAATAATTAAATATTTTAAAGTGTTACTTTTAGCTATTTAATAATAAACAATATTTAGTAATTGTATATTGCTAAATCGAATTCTATAATCATAAGGACATGAATTTGAATATCTAATTTTTTATTTAATTATTATATTCTTATCATTTTCAGAGATCGGCAGCGGAATACAGGGATAATTACTTGTAATGTGTGCTTAGAAGATTTCCAAACAAATATAAACTGTATCCTTTAAGAAATTACACTGTTGTTGTTATTGCAGCTGTATATCTGATTAATTTAATACAAAACAAAATTGTGTGAACTTGAGAAGCTGAATTTAAATATAGATTACCATATATAGGGTTTATTTAATCATGAATTAATATGCGTGTATTTATCTTCATGTAACTGTATGATTGAAGAAAATTTTGAATACCTATGGTGTTTTTCTTTTTACGTACTTGAAATCTGCCTTGTATTAAAATTCACAAAATAGAAATACATTAAAAACAAAGTCTTTTCAAGGGTTTTTTTTATTATACAGAAAATGTTTGTTTTTAAAGAGACATTGTTTTTTTTAATTGTTTTTATCCTTGACTAACTATAAGATCTTTCCGAAGCAGTAGACGTATATAGTGACTGGATTGATGCCTGCGAGGCTGCCAACCAATAGCAGGATCTTGTGTCAACATTTCTAGAGACACATACATCAACATTCTTTTTAAACTAACCGGTCATGGCAGATGCGAAGAAGTAAACAAAAAATCATGGTCCATGAAGACATTGTCATCATTATTTGAAGCAACTCAGTGCAATCACAGAGCTGTCGTTAATACAGCGTTGTTGTTACAGCTATCTTTACATACATTATATTTTTATAAATTCAAAGTGAAATGGTTTTTTTTTTTTTTTTTTTTTTTTTAATAAATATAGCTGGTATGATTTTTGTGTTTTATGCTTATTTTGGGTGTTTTCATAAATTTAGATTACAGTGATTGTAAAATTTTGCAACATTTTCAGATGAATTACTTTGTCACGGCATCAGTTTGGATTCATGTCTCAAGTATAAGATAAGAAGAAAAAGCAGTTTAATTTTGAAATCTAAATTAAAAGGCATTGGATTTTGCACAAATTCTGTCAATTATGGATGTGTTATATGCTAAATACAAATTAGGAACATTTATGTTTAGTTTGCTCATAAATATATAATTTTTGAAGTTATTTTTTGATGGAAGGCATAGAACACTAGATGTGAAATATTAATAAATACTCAGAAGATCTGAATAATATATATATTATTACTGGACATTTATTTATTTATTTTATGAGTAAAATGCAGATGGCAATGGCAACAACAAAATGCAAACTGCAAAACCTGCTAAATTTACATAATGTGAAAGTATGGTTATTTTTATTTTATTTTATTAATTTTTTTTTATTTTTTAATTGTTCCATTAAAAATATGTTGTGATAAACCACAGACTTGTTGAAAAATGATTGTTTTCAGTAAATAAATCATATTCCTATTTCTAAAATTTTAAGTTTTAGATTTTTTTTTTTTTTTTTTGTCATGCATAACATTCCTGTACATTTAATTTTTTTAATACAAGTGGGCTTAGGAAAAATTTAATTACATCTTCAGATTTAAATAAATAGTGATTAACTGACTGGTTTTTCTTTTATTTTATGTAAATGAGGATTTATAACAGTTAAATTAAAACAAAACTATTGTATTCTAATTTTAAAGATATCTTTTGTTTTTATAAAATATTTTATTTTTAATTATACAAATGTTTGGCCTTTCCAGTACATGGGATTTCATAAAGTTTCTCATATTTTCATTTGCTAGAGGATTTGTATAAATGCAAACTATTCATTTGTAATAAAATGATGATTTCCAGTAAAATATGTGTTGTTTTTATTCCTTTATTTTGTTAAAGAAAGAAAATAGAATTATTATTTAACTGTTGAATTACTAATGAACATGCAGTTCATGCACAGAGATAACACAAAACAAACAAGTCTTCACAGGATGATAGTCCAAAAGACTAATGTACAAGTATTTATACTGTGCATCTGTACACATTGTTTCAGAATTCTTTTTATACATTTTAAAACCACCATTTTGTCACCAATCAATATAATGTGACAAATGTTTAGTGTCTTACGCATTATTTTTCTCCGTTTGTTTTTATTTTTTTAATGTAAAATAAGTAAAAAAAATAAATAAAGTATTTATACAATCTTGTTTTACGAGAGATACAGTTTCAAAAGTTATAAAATAAAAACAACTCCAAATTTAGTAAATGTTCTACATAATCTTAACAGATTTTTGGTTGCTTTAGTGCATGATACAAGTAAACGGCGGAAGCTAAATAACTATTATCATAAAGTTATGTTTCTGTGAAACTAGAATTCCGAGAACTTATATATATATATATATAAATTATTATTGGTTGTAACATGGATTTTTTTTATTATAAAAAGCCATTATCATGTTGAATTAAATTTTAAAAAAACAACAACATTTAATCCAAAATAAATATCTTTATTTTATACCAATAAATTACATACAAAATGAGATTTACGAGATGGTAATGAGAATTTGGCGCCATTTACGAAACTAAACAAATAAAAATTACACAATTTAGATCACGAGAGCTGTGAATAAAACATATCTAAGGTTTTGGTAAGAAATATTATTTGTTTATTTTGTGACCGGTTTTTTTACTTAGTAAACTGGAAACTAAAAATTATATGTGAAAGTTTTTCAAAAAATTTAATACGAAACTAAAATAATATTTCTGTTTAATTGTGCATGTTTTCCTACCACAACAGTTAATTAAAAAAAAAAAAAAAAAACAGGTGCTTTTTTATTTCATTGTTCTTTATTTTTCGGAGATTAACATTTATTTACTGTCATTATTCCAGATTTGAAAAATGTGTGTATAAAGTTGATTTTCAAAACGAATCAAGTCTTGTAAATTACAAAAAAAAATCGGGAGTTTGGAATTAAGTCGATTCGTATTAAACTTTAAAGACTGTAAGACACTTTTTCTGTTTTCATGAATTTCGGAAATGTTATTACAGTTAGAGATTATGGTATCAAGTTTTGTATATATCCATAAAATAACTTACTAAACGGCAGTTTTTGCAACTAAAATATTCTATTTAAATCGGTAGCATTTGTTAATCTTTTATATTTTGACTATTTCAGAATGGCTAACTGGGATGTTCTCAGAGAGTCTGCAAGGCTAAATTTAGTAAATAACTCTTTAATGCAGTACCTCAGAAATTCAGGAACATCATTAAATATCGACAGTCAGGCAGAAATTATGTTTCATACATCTGAAAATCAAAATGCAAATTTTTGTTCAAGTGATAACATTGAGGATTGTATATGTTTGTTAAATCAGGTAATCATTTTATTACAAAATTATTTTAAATTAAATTATTAATGAGCACCCCGATGGAAATGTGTTTATTTCACTTTATTGTGCTATCTTTGTATTGTAATATACTTTTATATCATTTGTAATTACATCATTATTTAAAATTAATAAAATAAATGAATTAAACTAACATTTTAATTTTGAAAATAAGTGTCAGTGCCACAGAAGATTTATTAAAATATTAAGCTACTTAAATTTAAATATTTGAATTTTATGGAGATATCCATAATTGTATATAAATAAAGGATTTATTCATTTTTAATTGTAAATTTTAAAACACTAGTTTTAATGTTGTTCTAACATTACTAGAAGAGTAAATTAGACATTGTTATTATGTCTTCTTTTTTCTTTCTATATTTTTATTTATTCTACAGGAATTACAGGTTCTTGGTTTCCCTTTAATCCCAGAAGACACAGATATTGTTCTGATGCTCAACAATCTTCATGATATTCTTCGACTTTATCAGAGAAGTGTGCGAGATAGAGAAGAATTGACAGACAGGTATTCTGTACTAAATAGCTGATTTGTCATTTCATGTACTAAGTCCTGCAGTGTTGTTAATATTTTAAATTCTGGTCGGTGTCAAAAAAAAAAAAAAAAAAAAATCCATCTTAACTAGAGGTTTCATGTAATTCAATTGTGCAAATATTACACGCATGGTTTACCATCACATCACGTGTACCACATTCTTTGTTAAATCTGTTTTGCAACTGGTTTAATTAAAGTTATTAAATCAAAGCATTTAAAAAAAAAATTAAAAAATCCTGTTGGTGTAAACAGTATGAGTATTATTGTACTGAGAATTGTTAAAGGCTTTATTTTATAATACCCACTTATAATTTGTTTCTGTGATCACTTCAGGTTACACAAGATTGTTGCAGAGAGAGATCATTTCCAGTCAAAAAACAAACGTTTGAGAGAAGAGATAGAAACTCTGGATAGAGACCTTGCAAGAGAACAAGAAAATAGTCGACAGTTGACATTGCAAAACAAGAATGTCAACCAGAGGCTGAAGAAAGAAAAAGATGAGGTTGTGTAACATTATGTTCATCGTTATGAATTTCTCATGATTTAATATCATCATTAAAAATTACTATTATGTAAATTTCGTAACCAGATTATGTAAAAATATGAAGAATTTAAATTAAATCTTGTGTGTTAACTTGAATTATTCAACTTGGGATTTTGAGAGGTGCAAGCAGATACACACATTTTATTCTTAGAATAGAGAATATAGAGGTTGGGCTAAAAACAAAATGTCTGATAACTTTTTTCTTTTTACTTTTGATAATATATTAACTGATTCATCTCACAGAAATATAAAAACGAACCAATGTGACATTGTCAAAATAATGGTGGGATTATTTAATTAAAAATAAAAAAATTAAAAATTTCAGGTTAAAAAACTGCATTCATTTATTCAACGAGAAGCCCAGCAGGCAAATCACAGAGTGAAGAAGTTGGAGAGACAGGTTGTCAAGTTGTCTGACAGACTTCACGACCAAATGAGTGATAAAAACCCTATCAGAAAAGTTGGTAGGTCAAAACTTGTCAAGTTTAGTGAATAAACTAATTATAAACATCAGTAACATTTCTTATTTAAAATGCAGTTGATATTACAACATCTGAAGGATTTGCATTTAGTAAGAAAATGGTTTAACTGACAACATAATAGTGTTTTGTCTGCTTGTTTTTCAAATAAAAGTGTATTGCTGATTTTGTCTATGTCTGTCTGTCTTTATACTTTATACATATACACATACATATTTATTCATCTACACTACATATATATATATATATGTGTGTGTATGTATGTATGTATGTATGTATGTATGTATGTGAACATTCATTCATTCTAGGTATTGGTATTGCACATCCTATTCGTGATGGTCGCAGAGGAGTGTGGAAAACAGGCCAAAATAAGTAAGCATTTACAGGCTATTTCTTTTAAAATCACTCTATATTATTCATGTCTTTTATTTATTTATATATATCATATATATTTTACAGGCAAACAAAACGTTAGTAATGAAGTATTGGTTTTTTTTCATTATCTTGGATATCCTGTTACATAGAACTGAATGTTGTGTTTTTCCTATTATTTTTTTCAAAAGCTTTATTTGTCTACAGTAATAATTAATGGTAACAATGTTAATAAAATACTAATTTTGAGAGTATTTATTTTATTTATCTAGACAGGAGCATGAGTTACATCAGTACATAGTGTCAAAGTATGAGGAAAGACAACAGCACATGTCTATGGAGATAGCAGAACTGAGAGACTGTCTGATCAACATGGAACGAGAACTTTTGTCTGTCCTTAATCGCAGTGACAGTTCCTTCCATCTGCACTCATCAAATGTTTGTTTTTAACAATAGTTTCAGTTTGTTGTTCACACTATTTCTGCTTTGAGAAGATATTTTTTTCTTTTTTCCCATTGTTATTAAAAATCTGATTCAGATGAAAAGTTGAATAATCCCTACCATGCTTAAATTAACAAAGAAAACTGAGAGTTAAAAAAGAGAAAGATAATTAACTCAATCAGTGGAAATGAGTTTCAGGAAGAGGTGGTATCACTGGATCAGTTAAAGAGTTCATTAGAAAATATAAGTTAACGGAAAGATTTGTCTAATTTAAATTTTAAAGAATAAACTGAGTACATACAGAAGATTGTTCACTACTCATCACTGATAATGTCATTGCCACTTAGTTTTATGTGTAATTAAGTAGACTGTTTTAAGGGAACTTTTTAAATTTAAGAAAAAACAACAGTAATTTAAACCTATTTTTCCTTTATTGTTGACAGTAAAATGAAAGTTTATTTTTATTTTTATCAGAACAGGCCAGGTGATGTGTCAACCTCAACAGATGATGAGACAGATGAAGTTATGTCCCCTTCTTCTCTTTGTCTTGGTGATCTACAGAATACAGATGGTAAGATTAATGACACTGTCATTATTATCTTCTGAAAAATTTAAAATATGGCACAGTTATACAAAACCCATGGTGGCAATATCTAAATTCCCTTTCAAACAAAATTACAAGAGTGAAAAATAATAATAACATTGTGAATTTAAATAAACACATATTGAAATATGGTTGTAATGTATAATTATATGTTATTTTCATATTTGTTTTCAGAAGAATGTGATTTTACACAGTCTGGACATAAAGACATTGAGAAGAGAATAAAGAAAACTTGTAACTTACTCAAACAAAAGATCATCTCCACACAACAAAATGGTGAATGTTTTTTATTTATTCATTTATTTATTTTTCAGCAGCACAGTGCCCTTCCATACAAAATTAAATTAAAAAAGAAAAACTTTGAAGTCATAATTTTTGGAACACTTTTTAAATTTGCAAATAGAAACATAGTCATTTCCTGATAAATCATTTTATTGATATTTCACAAATGTTGAATTTTTCAGTCACATTTGTTTACTGCTTAAGTTTAAAAAACCCAAAAAAAAAAAAAAAATAGTGAGTTCCGATTCGTTACTTGATGATTATTTTATTTTCATGTAGGTACCATGAGCTCCACACCAACAGTAGATGCTACTGTGTCATCAAGAAGATCCCAGAGGTCAAGCTCTACTAGCCAAGATGATGACCGGCGGTCAAGTGAGAGAGAGAAATTGTGTAATCAGATTCAGCAGTACAAAGAGATTATCAAACAGCAGGAACAACTCATCCAAGTATTCAGAGTTTTTTAAAATTTGAAATGATTCTTAGAAGATACTTTCTTTTGGAACATTCCTTCTGCAGAAAAAATATTTAAAAAATATTAAAGTTTACACATGAATTATGAAATATCAGCGATATTTTTATGATAAAGATTCTTGAAAAAAAAAGACATAATGACAAATAATAAATGTTTGGATTATATTTAAAAAATTGTATGAACAAATACCCTTTTGTAGATATCCAAGTCTTGTACTTATTTGTCATTACCAGTTTTTGCTAATAATTAAGTATATAAATAATAATGCAATCTCGAAACATTTTTCAGTGATTTATAACATAATTTTATAGCCAGTTCTATTTTTGTGCTGAGCTGTCTTTAAACAATCCTGAAAATGAACAAAATCTCTCATAAACTAAGGACAACAACTCTACAATGATTAACTGATTAACTCAGACAATCAATTGTTTATTATTATTATTATTATTATTATTATTATTATTAATTTAAAATCACAACTTTATGAGATTTATTTTATTGGTATGTTTTATTGTTAGCAGAGGTTGGTGTAAATAAAATTAAACAGATATTTGGTATTTTACAAAATGTTGCTGTCTCTATTTTTTTAATTATTTATTTTGTATTCACAGCAGACACTGAGAAACCAGTCTCAGTCAGTAGAGACCAATTTTCTTCATGAGTCACATCTGCTGGACGAGAAGGAAGATCTTGCAGAGAGAGAAAAGATATCTGTTGAAGGAAAAAACTAATTTTGAAGAAGAGAAAAGAAAATTTGCTGAAGTGGCAGCTAAACTTGGAAAAGAGGTTTGCTAAACTGAATCTGTATTATTTTATATTGGGATATAACTCATTTTTAATATTTTTGTAATTAATTCATTATTATAAACTTATGGTTTAGTATTTTTATATCTCTTTCTATTAAAATAAAAATAAATTTAGGTAATAAATACATAAAGAAATAATTTTTTTTTATTTTTTATTTTTTTTTATATGGTTTAGACTTTTCAGCATTTGTATTTGTGGTAATAACAAATACATTAATGGTAATTTTATCATGTAAAATGAACTTCTGACATTTTTTTAACCAGTCTTTTTCAGGATACTGTTACCATTTGTTCTATGTAAACTTCCATAACACTGTACACTAATGTAGATATACAATTGTCATGTTGACAACTGATGTAGCAATATATCAAAACTTAAACTATTTAAATTCTTAGTCCTGACAGGATACAACAAATGGATA
The DNA here is from genome assembly GCA_012295275.1 of Chrysomallon squamiferum. Classification (NCBI taxonomy): domain Eukaryota; kingdom Metazoa; phylum Mollusca; class Gastropoda; order Neomphalida; family Peltospiridae; genus Chrysomallon; species Chrysomallon squamiferum. The sequence goes on from CM022670.1 coordinate 17,903,805, forward strand.
TCTGCAAATGTTACAGAAAATTTTATTTATGATAAATAATGCAATATAATATAAAACCTTTTAATTTTTATTTGTTTTATTTTTTTTTTATTTTTTTTATTTTTTTAAAATCTTTGTAGTAATAATAATGGAATAAAATTTGAATTTTCTTTTTTTTTTAAATATAATTTTTTTTTTTTTTTTTCGTTTTCCTAATATTTACTTTGATTTATTTTTCTCTTTAATAGAATCATTGTCCTCACATGACAGGTATAAGACATGGCATGTTTGAAAATTGTTTTTTTAAGTCAATATTTACAGTGCAGTTTTCCAGTGCATAGTGAAGTCATTTTGGTGCATTTTGATAAATAGTCAAAATTCTGCATGGCAACATTCTGTCCCACTTGTAGGGAAAAAACCCACAAGATTTTACAAATATTTTTAAATTTATATTCTCCTTGGCTAATGTAATATGTAGTATCTCCATTCTAAACCTTTACATATTTTCATTCATTTATTATTTGCAGCTTGTTTTGGGTTATTTTTTTAATTAATTTGTTTTTAATTTTTGTATTTTTATTATTATTATTATTATTATTATTATTATTATTATTATTATTATTATTTTATTTTTTTAACTAGTACTACATTATTTCCTTGGTCTGATTTTATATCAAATTCAGGAAAATGATTTTCAAATTCATGTTGTTTGTATTTGTGATCCAGTATTTGATATTGTAATAGACATTAGAATCCAGAAGTACTGGTTTGTGTTTTCCTGCATTGACAAAAATGCATGTTGTAAATCATCCCTCTCAAATGATGATAATCCTGGAATGAAAACATTTATATGATTATATGAAAGTTACTAATAATGTAGTTTTGATCTTAATTTATCAGTAAATATAACTAATATACGCTAACATATTTGTAATTTGAACAACATTTTTATAATATTCATCTTAATGCCAGAAATTACTTCAGTTTATCTTTTTAGCAACATTGCATCCTAGTGACTGGAACACATATTTATTTTAGTTTTTATTCACCCAGCTGATATTTTACAGTTTATATTTGTAATATATTTTATTTTGATTGATATTAAAATTACATTTTTTACTTATTTACTTACAAAAACTTGAATGTTTATCTTTCTCTCTTTTTTTTTTTTTTTTTTTTAAATTTATTTATTTATTTATATATTTGCACATTTTGCATCTGGAAATTTATTGTGCATGGATAAATCCTACAATTCTGGTTATAAATCAAAAGTATTAGTGATACCAAAAAATTCTAAATTCAGGCTATGGTTAAGAATCAACTAAAATAATCACTGTAAAATATAACAACATAAAATAAAATACTTTAAATAATAACATTGTGACAAGCTGTGTTAATGATACAGATACAGGCTTTTACTAATAGTAGTATCTTAAAAAAATTTCATCATGATGGAATAATACATTTAATTTTACATGATCATTGATACATAATACAAGTATAGATACTAACAGTAGCTCATGATGTGCATGGACATTTTTACTGATGATCCTTTTAATAGCTCTTAGGTTTTTTTGATTCTACCATTTACTGAAAAACCAGTAATGTTTATTATGATTTGATTTGTATGATCCTTTTTTCTTAGTTTATTCAAATGGATCAAAACCAAAGTAGTTTTATCAGTGATAAAAAATAGTAAATCCACTGAGAATTGATGAAAGCATTCATCATCTATATTTGGTTTCAAGTTTGATAATCAGCTCATATGAATGAAAACAGTTAACCAGTTTATTTTTATTGTTAATCATAAGTAGTTTTCATTTAGTTACATTTATAAACATTCATGTAATTCAAATTATAAACAGCCTTCATTTAATTAAATCCATAATTGCCCTTCAGTTAATTAAATTTATGAATGACCTTCGTTTAGTTAAGTTTATAAAACCTTCATTCAGTCATATTTATTAAAAAGTTACACTGAAGATGATTTCAAAGTAAAATTTTAAGTGATTGGTTTTTTATTGTTGTGAATTAACCAGTCAAGTTTTTTACAGAAAAAAGCATTACAAGAAGAAAGAGTAGAGATGTTTATGGAGCACTATAAGAATCTGGATACTTTCAGTGGGTCAGATGATAGTGCCTTTGGCAGTTCTCATCAAGGTAAACTACTCAAATTATTTATAATTAAAAAGATACTTAAAGTGAATTGTTGTAAAACAGAAGAAACATTTACTAATAGTAATACACTCAGTTTATATGTTACATAATAAATCATCTTTTCTTTTTTCACTTTTTTCTTTTGGCTAATAGAAATTAGATATCTTTGCTTTTTATTTAAATTTTTAATTTTTCTTCTTGTAATTAGGATTGTCACATCATGTGAGAATGCTACCAGCAACTCCTCTTTTCTCACCATCATGCAGACAGAAAACTCCTAACACAAAGGAACTCTACAGATCACTGGGAATCACACCATGTCAGTCGTCCATTGTTAAGAAGTTGCGGAAAGTGGCCAGCGAGGAGTCTGTTGTGATGTCCTCGTCAAAGAAATCATCTTCAACTGGTCGACACAGCACACCGTCTGACATGAGTTCCAGTACATCATCGCTGCAGATGGACGTCATGAAAAGGGCGTTGTTTCATAGTGCTGCCAAAGTGGCAAGTCTTAGTGATTTGAAAGACAGTGGTTCATAAAAGGGTACACACATCAGGGTCATAATAAAGATTTTTGCTTATTTTAAAAATAATTATAACAATAATAATAATAATAATAAGAGAATAACGTATTGAAAATAAGTTTAACTCTGATCGAGTTTGTTTAAGTGGTGGTAAATGAAAAAGGCATTAACAATTTATTTTTTAAGTCAGTGGTTGTATTTTGTTTTTATTATTATTGTGACATTTAAAAATGGCATTTTTATTCCATATTTCTTTACAAAATATTATTTATGAAGGATTAGGTGGGTTGGTTGTAATGTTTGGGTTTATAAAGGTAAAGTCTTAACTTACATAATCAAAGATCATTCCGGTGAATAAAGGTTTAAATTTTCATCTAAAAACATTTTCTTATTGTTCCATAGAGTTGTACGTGTGCCATTAAAATGCCATATGATGTAAATGTTTTGTAAGTACATTTTGTAATAGAGTCCTGTGTCAAGCTTTGATTTCGGATATTTCAGTGTCCAGCTTCACTTTCATTATTTCTTATATTTGAGGTCTCATCTGAGGTACTATGCAGCTTTCATTCAAGTGTGGCCATCCATGAAGTATCTTGAAACAGCTTTAGGTTTTGGCAGCTTAGTTTAGTTGTGCCATTAACATTTTAATAAATGTATATTTAAACTCAGGGCAGTCATTCCATTTCAATATTTTAGGTGACAAATTAAGATTTGTTCCTGTGTTTTCTGTTTCACAGTCATAATGAGGGTATTTTTATCGACAAGCAGAAATTCAAACTTTTTGTTATTTATACAAGAATCTCATTTTCTTAAATACATGAATATTAGAAAATACGTCAGCATGTTTTTATAATGGCTAAGAGTTTGTTGGGTGGTTTTTTTTATCAAAATATCCCATCTTATTTTTTTTAAATGGCAGAAACATTCTTTAAAATAACTGTGGATAGGGCTACCCCTTACATAAGTAGATGGTTGTCTAAGAAATTAATATAATGGCAGCTGCCACAGTGTTGAAATTAATACATCTCTTTCTTGAAACTTACTTGGGGTATTTATTAAAATATGAAGAATTTTTCAACCAATAATCATAATAAATAGGTGGTGTTGACTGGGTTTTTGAAAGAGGTCTATTTGTTACTTTTACTACTTTGTTTTTATTTATTTATTTATTTATTTATTTATTTATTTATTTATTTGTTTGGTTATTTATTTGTTTATTGTTTATTGTATATTAAGAATTAAGAATTAAAATAATCAGTTACAAGCTTTTACAATGCTCATTTATTTTCCTAAATAAACCTGTGATAATATACTTTTGATATTTAATTCAAAGATCTAATAATTTTATTTTAGTGAAATATTTAAAATTCAAAATACATGATAAATATTTTATTCATGACTTAATTTAGTTCTTTTGCAGTTTACTGTTAATCTGTTATTTCCTTTGAGGTATGCAATAACCAGAATTAATGATGTTTGATATTTTTTTACCTGTGTACTTTTTCCTGTTGAATTTATACAATCCTGTATGACATATCACTGTACATTATCAGGATTAAGTGTGTGATAAACTATTAATATGCAAATTTTATTCCGTCCATGATCTGATTATGTTCATGTCCACAAAAAATCAATAAATATTACACTTCATTTGATTACTCTGATTACTAATTTAATCTTAAAAGATCAAATTAGTAATCAAACTGAATAAAATATTAATGTCAAAATGTATTTTTTTTTTCTTAAATAAATTAATATCAGAAAATGTTAGAGTAAATTTTCAAGTTGAATTTTTAGTTTTTAAATGGTGCATTTATCTGCTTCACATTTTATACATTGGATATTTTTGTTCATGTTGCTTTTGCTTTAAAAACAAAAAAAAAGTCTTCTTTTTTTTTTATTATTATTGTGCCTTGAATAAAATTTTGTGTATTACCTGTATTGTGTAGTAGATTATTTTAATACGTATGTTTTTGTGTTTTTTTTATGTTTGTAATAAAATATTTTCTGATCATTTGTAGTCTATGGTATTTATTGACATAAGATTTAGCGTACATTTCTTTTTAATTACATCCTAAAAGCCTACATTTCAGAATTACTTTTTTTAGTGTGAATGTGTGCACTTTAAAAATGAGAATCGAGACTTCAGTTTTATAGCAGTATTTGGTAGACGTTTGAAGACCAAGACAGTAACAGATATATTCCCCAGTGATTAAGATGAGTAATGGTCAAAGATGAGAAGGCCATTTCACAAAATTTCATGAAAATAATTTGACTTGAATGTCAGAAGCTGAAATTTAAACAAGAGCAAGACAATGTACATATATGTACAAATGACCCAACTTATTCGGCTGGAAATAGTATAAGAACACTTCACAGATGTGCAGAAACATGGATATTCAGGACACTGATATAAAATTACTTTACAATGTACATGTTCATAACCCGAAATACCACCTCCACTTACTAATACGAAGTACAAAAACCTGTAGTATAAAATACCTTGAATTCTTTCCGACTTGAGAATGTCCTGCATCCGAAAACCGGATAAAATTTCGACATAAACAAAAGTATGTATTTATTTATCGTGCATTCGAGAACACGTAAATACTTCGATATAAACGAATATATGTTTTTATTTTTGCTTTTTTCAATAAATAGTGGCAGGATATTGTAAGTAGATAATGTTCCATGTTATCGGTCACTGACCCAATATAATGCTTCGATAAATTATTTGTTGAATAGATAGATAGATATATTGTACGCAGCAACTTCATTAGTGTTTAATTGCTGGTTTAGATCTTAAAAGGCAATTTTGAAATCGGTTTAAAAAATAAAACATTACTTGTTATTTCATAACTTTTATTTTGACGGATTGTGTCTGAAAGCGACATGGAAATCAATAGGCGTGAATCTACTATTCATAAGAGCAGTGAGTTGAGAAAAAAAGAAGTTAATTTTACTTGGTTTTTGTATTATTTAGGAATGCAAAAAATAAATAACTGGTTACTGTATTAGGATATCAGCTTTATACTGCCCTACTCGAACGGCTCGATGCAACTCGCACAGCCTCGCTGAATCGGGCCATTCTTACATTCGCAAGATAAAGCTGTTAACCCTTCAATACCTAGATAAATTTCTTCATCACTATTAAATAATATAATACAAACAAAGTTGTACACAAACAAAACAATTCGTTTTATTTCAAATAAATTAAACAAGAAAATACAAACTGTAATAAAAGTTAGTATCAACATTGGCACAACAAACACAAAATTACAAGCAGGTTTTTTAATAAAAATCATAAAACTTTCATAATCTTTAATACTGGTGTTGGCCTTAATAAAATAATGAAATAAAAGTCACAATATTATGACTTCCCAAACGACAAAGATTAACATTTAACAAAGCAAATCGAGATTTGTAATGTAAAAACATATAATGAGATTTTACTGACGAGTCATTTGAAAGTCTATTGCAGAATTAAAACACTGGCGGCTTTGGTATGTGTATAAAAGTTTTCAACTGCTAAAATATAGCTATACACTATATATGTGGGATGGATGGGGGACGGGGTGTGTATATAAGAGAGAAACAGAAATAGATTCATACCATTTTGTATTTCGAATCCCTTTTCTATAAATAATATTTTATTTATTTTTAATAACATAACTATTATTATTATTATTATTATTAACAGATTAACTTAATTTCCAATCTATTTTGTCATTTCTCAAAAACAAGTATTTCAAGTCACTGTCATTAAAACAAGCAGGTTTACTGGTCTCAGTGGTTGTCTTCAAACAAACAGGAGAGTACAGTAAATATGTGAAATACTTACTACAGTTGTTGTTTATTTTTTTCTTTCTTTTTTCTTTTTTAATTTTGTTGTTATTCTTTTTTCTTTATTTTTTTCTTGGTAATTATAATAATATTATCTCATAATATTCCAGTTGGTGTGTTCAATCGCTCTCTGTGTCTCTACATCAATGACAGGCTCTGCAATAAGCAAAAACGTGTAATTTTGTTGAATGAGACTGAATGTAGTCAAACAACGTTATTATTATTTATTATTTCTACAGCGGTTCTCCATACGAAATACATTTATTAGGAGTTCCCAGCTCGTGTAATATATTATACTTTGAAGGAATATTAATTGTATTCAATCATTCATGCACATTCATATTCATTTTATTTATTTATTTGGAAATGAGAGATCCACTCAGACAGAAAGAAGAAAGAAAAGACAAAATAGAGAATATATCTGTGTGTGTGTGTGTGTGTGTGTGTGTGTGTGTGTGTGTGTGTGAGAGAGAGAGAGAGAGAGAGAGAGAGAGAGAGAGAGAGAGAGAGAGAGAGAGAGAGAGAGAGAGAGAGTAGCTTACTTCGATATGTGTTTTCTCTAGGTTTAGACGTTAGTCCATATATCCACGTTGCTCTGCGACTTTCTTTACTAATAGGTTTGATCAAATCTCCACCAGGAATATTTTCACACGTAAATCTGTCATCGTTTGCTATACAGCCTGATAAACGAAGAAAAAATTTCAGTTAATAAAAACATTTACACAAATATATACTTATGAACGTCCGCGCGCACGTGTACAAACTCTCTCTCTCTCTCTCTCTCTCTCTCTCTCTCTCTCTCTCTCTCTCTCTCTCTCTCTCACACACACACACACACACACACACACACACACACACACACAGTAACGATTACTTTTATACTTGCCATCGATAAAAGTTTTCCGGCTGCCTCCTGCCTGCATAACTTCTTTCACGTGTCGCCAGCTACCTCCCTGCCGACCCTGTCGTATTCTGAAATATTTATTACAATTTTATAATAATAAGAAGAATAAGAATAAGAATAATAATCATAAGAAGAAGAAGAAGAAGAACAACAACAACAACAACAATAATAATATAGAGAGAGAGAGAGAGAGCTTTGCAAAAAAAGAGAGATAAAATCCTTCATGTTAGAAAATATTCTGTACCTGGGTGGACCATATTTCGGATAGCTGAGATGCGGCCACTGATTTCCTATTGCTCTGAATGACTTGTGATAGTCGTCGTATCCGCAGTTGTGACTGTACCGTAGATGTACTGGAAGGTTGCTGTCTACCTGAGAAATTTCAAATATCAGTTATTAAAGACCACTTTTTAATTATTATCATCATCATCATCATCATCATCATTATTATTATTATTATTATTATTATTATTATTATTATTATTATTATTATTTAAATGCCATGTGCACCCAAAATAACAGAAATATTAATTGTTTTAAATTAAGGCAAGATCTATGCTTGTTTTTGTTTCCTGTAATGGGATCTGAATTAACAAATATGTTAAAGAAGACAAGTCAGTATTATTATATTAGATTATATTATGTGCATATAATCAGCAGATTATATTACTATAACCATGTGTTGTAACATGATTTATGTATGCAAGTCACGCGATGGCGGAACAAACGTTAGTTAGTTCTAATACGATGGATATTACGTCTAAACCGCTCGGCTTATAATGTAAATATTTCCTTTTATAAGTAATTCTAATGTATTTGTACATAATGTCATACAGGGATTTGTTATTTTATTTTAAGTAATGTCTGCACGAGCAATTTCGTTTTCATTTTAATACGGAATCACTTAAGATACACACTACTAGTATAATAATTAAGTATACTGGATATAAAAATAACAATAATAATAATAATAATTTTGTTTTTAAAATTCAAAAAGTAGTTTCTTGTGTATTTAAAAATATATTTAAAAATTGTTTAAAGTATTTTATTAAAAAAATGAAGGAAAAGTACGAATAATTTTAATTATAAATGTATGTTTAGACGTATTCATACTTTTAATAAATATTCATAGTTAAAAGTAAACCTAAATCTTTATAAATATTTCAACCTTTCTTGTAAACACGCTAGCTTGGGCACAGATTTATAAATTACTAACAGTAACTTGCTAAAGGAAGAGTCAGAGAAAAGAGAAAATGTGGTGATTTTACGTTAGATCCAAACAGCGCTTCGAACCCGATTGCTATTAGTGTTACGGTTTAATTACAGACGAACCCGATTGCTATTAGTGTTATGGTTTAATTACAGACGAACCCGATTGCTATTAGTGTTATGGTTTAATTACAGAAGTATGGAGAGTGCTGTTGCTTTTTGTAATGTAGGCTAATAAACATAAATAACAATTAAAAAATCACTGGTCTTAGATGATTAAAAAAAAACACACCCCAAAACCCCCATTAAACAAAAAAAACAAGAGTAAATTCATAAGAATAAATGTAAATAAAACATTCCTTTCGTTATTTATTTTTAAATTTTTTTTTAGAGACATTGGTTTAAGCTGAAGTGGACTGTTTATTATACTCACAGCCGCCAGCTGGCTGAGGCTGGGGTGCAGCAGTTTCTGTGCAAAAGCTGGTCCCCGGGCACTTCTCTCGGTAGACAGTTCTTCTGGATGGTTTTGAATGCTTGCCAGCCAGTTGTTCATAGCCGCATAGCTTGTCTTCCTGAAACATTACAAACACACCATAATCACTGACATAATCAGTTTAGTATTGTCATGTATTTTTTTTTTTTTATCTTTGTTGGAAAAGAGATACCTGGAGCGTGATAGCTAATAATAATAATAATAATAATAATAATAATAATAATAATAATAATAATAATAAATATTATTATTTTAATTAATTTTGTTGTATACCTCTGACTAATATTCTGTAATTGTTTGGAGTTCTTTTTCGGATCGGTTTAATTTTTAATGTTATGTTTTATTATTTATTTATTTTTTATTTTTTTTAAATAAAAAAAACAATGTTTATAATTTTAGATATAATAATAATAATAATAATAACTTGAACAAAATACTTTTATATATTATTAATGCACCTGACAGGAATCGGCCTAAAGTTACGAAAAACGGGCAACAGATTAAATGGCCCACTTATGCTTATAATATGCATAGCCAATATATTTATCTTCATTATATCTGTCACGGAATTGTCATAACTAAATTCACAAAGTATATATTTAAAACATATATATATATACAGAAATATATAAACTTACGTGGCTCGTGGTGAATATCCTGTTTCAGGTTTATAAACATTCTTAAGGTAATCCAAAGACATGATCATGCACTAACGAAATCTGTCGTTTTCTAAATCGTTTTAAAAGCCATTTGTTTTAACGCTGTGGGTAGATCCATCCTGAAAGGGGTGGTCAGGTTTGTTACAAAAATGTTTCATTATTTGAAATACTGCTGTATTTTGACCATTTTATTCTTGATCATGCGACAGTCGTCAAATCCCTTATTACTTCTTATAACCGTGCCATCGAGTTACGAGAAAGCTAATTAATAGCTGCATTTCAGTAATTATTTATTGATCATTTTCCCCTAACAACATAATGAGCTGTGCTTAGTTTCTTGGTGACTTTTTTCAGTTCATTGAGGTTTGGCAGTTCATAAACGTGTGTCTAATCGCTATAATCAAACATATTGAATAGACGACTTATGACTCGCTCTGGGAGTTTGCATTGAATTGCTGTAGAGTGTTGCATGTACGTGCGACAAATTAATATAACATTCAGGGTACAGATCTAAAATTTCACAGAAGGGCAAACATGTTACTGTAATACTGGATTTAACTTTCAAGATGAAATAGATTTCGATATAAAATATGAAGAAGAAAAAAAAACAGAAAAAAATGTGAGAGGACACACACACACACACACACACACACACAAATAATAAGTAAGTAAATAAATCAATAAATAAAGATGCAAACAAACCGACTAATGCTTTTCCCACCAAGATTTCTTACATAATTACCGCCGCTGGTTAGAAAAAAAAAAAAAAAAAAAAAAAGAAGAAAATTGACCGATGCATGATTATAGTTTATTTGGTGAAAAAGGCTAAGTTTACTTAATACAGAAATATTTGTTTTGATATAGAGATTTTACGATGCAGAAAAACGTACCTTATTATGCAAGATCCATTATGTCTGTAAAAGTATTGTTGACATAAAATTAACTGCAAGCAAATTAAAAATTATATGTATGAAATCGCCCTTTTTAAGACACCCTCTAGTGACCATGTTAATGACATTACAACAAAATACTTTATTTTCTCACAATGACAAATTTGAACTCTGTCACAGCGAATAAGAAATGGAGCAGACAATACGGAGACACACTTTAAAATCTTCATAATCGATGAAACAAATACCTATAACTTAAAACATAAAATCAGTCAAGAAATCTTCAGTCAACCGTTTGACAGTTACTAAGATACAAGGACATATATCTTGAGCACAGTATCTGTTCGAATGTGTCAGATTATTTCGTGTGAAGAAATATTGATTTGTATTCATTTTCATCCATATAATCGTGTAAGCATTGCCACTAATGGTATGCTTGCTGTGTGTGCGTGTGTGTTTCCGTGTGTTTTCCCGTGTCTACACAGGTACCGAACCGTTTACCCGACGACCAGAAATCGGGGAAAACCGGGGGGGTATTTTTTTTTTTTTTTTTTTTTTCTAATGTGCATTTTTTAAACTGACTACTTTTAAATTTATCGTCTGGTTTCCGTGACACGCGTTGAAACGTTTAAGTGAGACTGTTGCTGTGTAGAGGTAAACTTCTCACAGAAGTCATTGCTATATAGCTGTACGGGTGTATTGAATAACTGTTGAATAAAATTATGTTATTTCTTTCTTTTTTTTCAGTTAACTTTCATCCTATTTATTAAGGATGGTGATTTATACAGGTATTATAAAAATTTTAATGGATTAATAAAGATCAAACAAATAATACTTTAAGAGTGAGTTAGACTGAGTCTGTTAAATTCAGTTTTTCTACTTACATATATATATATATAAGTACTATAAACTAGATCACAGAGTATGACATAATTATCGGAAAAATAACATTTAAAATTAAGTACTTCTTCTACGAGAAGAATTCGAAGAATTTATATAAACGGAAATGAGATAAGCCATGTAATTTCATCAGTATGGTTTTTTCAGGGAAAATAATTAGTTATTATTATTATTAAACATAAAAAAAAAATAAAAAATAATAAACAAAAAATTAAAATCATCAAAATGAAAAGAAAAGAAAAGAAAAATAGAAATAAAAGCAAAAACATGAGAATGTTTTTTAGTTAATTCAAAAAGCCTGGAGCAACTGAGCCAACAATCTTTTAGCGTCAGCGGCAATAAAATCATTGCTATGATAGTTAAAATATAAATATCTTGATGAACAAATATGATTAAACTAACATTTCCTAAAACACTTTTTTTTCTGTAAAAGCTTTCTTATTCATGTTTTACAAAATTAGCCATTACTATTAAACATTTTCAACAAAATAAGTTTTATTGTAAACATACTCGTATTCAAAATTAACGTACTACCGAACACAAAAACATTGCTTAAGTAACAGGAGTTTTATTTTATTATTATTATTTTTTTAAATTAATATTTATTTATTTATTTATTTATCATCATCATCACCATCATCAAAATTAGTTATTATTACTATTTTTGTTATTATCATTATTATTTTTGCTATTGTTATTTTTAACGTGGAATGACTGCGTCGTCGATATTAATTATATAAAAACAAATACAATTCAGAAATTTCATCTACTCAACAACAAACAGTTTATTTAAGTTTGAAGAGCCATAATTTAACTTGTCACCCTTTACAATCTGGACACGAACAAGAGTTAATGGTTTGCATGTCACGGCAGAATTCAATTCTTTGTTCGTCCTTAAAAAGCAGACTGAGATTCTGTTTACACAGATATGGGGCACCGCCAATTTAATGTGTCAATAAAACACAAAAATATTAGTGAATGCAGACTACGAACGCACCTTCGTTTGTTGCGCTGGGGTACGTGACCAACATAAAACTCCTAGCATAGCCAGTAGACTGACACACTTCACGTGTCATAGGCCGGCAGACGTCAACATAGAGGTCACAGGCGAATCCCTATTTTGGACGAGTTCATTTGCACTATTGGCTGACAAAAAGAGTACTAAGTTAAATTAATGCCTAAAGGGATTTTGGGTCTATTTATTTTCAATAGCTGAGGGTAGACATTAACAGCAACATAAAAAAAAAAACCTTTGTTAAAAATATTACTTGGAAAATGCCATTGTTGAAAATCTTCTTTTGGATAACTGAAAAGATCCATTATATCTGTTTCAGAAAACAGTTTTATTTATCTGCGAATCTTGTTCGATTATTATTATTATTATTATTATTATTATTATTATTATTATTATTATTATTTTTATTATTAGTCGTATAGATTTGTTGCTAGGCTATCTTATTAGATCAGAAATGTAATTAAGATTTTCGTGAATTTGTTGATACCTAATAACGCGCAATATTAAATTGTACGGAGTTGTCCCTAAAAATAAAGAGAAATCAATTCCTTAATTCTCTAAGATTTATCATTACATGTTATTATTACATCATTTTATAAAGAGATAATAGGTAATCTAACATTCATTGTTGAGCTCTGATGGAATTTTACTTTTCATTTTGTAATTGTGAAAACTATTATTTTACTTTATTGTGATATTTAAAATAAAATAAAATAAAATAAAATATAATAATAATAATAATAATAATAATAATAATAATGACAGCATGATTCAAAAGGTTAATAATAACTTTTCAAAATGGCAGTGTTTGAATAGGACTGGAACACATAACAAAATTAATAATTTATCATCAGCAAACACTGCATGTTAAACGACATTTCAGAATAAAATTTTTAAAAATCTGTTTATATGTACGCCCTAAAACACGAAAATAAAAAAAGTTGTAAACTTTGTCACTTCTGGAATCGAAAATTTAACTTTAAAACTTTTACTGGAAATGAAAACAGCAGAAAAATTATTTTGGCACAATTTTAATAAAAAAACACGAAAATGAAAACTGAAGTAATAAAATTTAATTTTAAAACTTTTACTGGTAAAATAAATAATTAAATAATCAAATAAACAACTAACTAAATAAAGAGCAGTCGACACAACAATCACTCATCTGCAAAGTGGTACGTCCAATCTCCTTATACGTCTACCAATAAATTCAGACTTAGTTTTAAAGTGCATCAACAAATGAATTTATATTGATTTTCTACCAACAGAAGACAATAAAATTTGCATCTGTTGATTTCTTTCGTGAATGGAGTCGGTTAAAAACTATAAACTTGTGTTAGCAACACGCAAACGGCCGGTGGCTGGAAATTAAACTGTTTTAAAGACAGTGAAAATTATTTATCATGGTCAAGAGGGGTTTTCAGTTAGCAAAAAGATTATTTTTGCAGTGCTGCCGTGACACGCGATTAATCAGTCGAAGTTGAGCTGAAGAAGATAAAAAAGAAGAAAAGGACGATGTTGTCAACGATAAAGAAAAAAATGATGATGATGATGAAGACAATAACAGCGCAATCAGATTATAGAGAACAAGATAGGGATGATGGAGATGATAATGTTGTTATCATTATTAATTAATTTATTGATTTATTGTTTTTGTTGTCGTTAATAATAATAATAATAATAATAAAAGCAACAACAACAACAAAAACAACAACAAGAATAATTCTACTAAAATAATAATTCAGAAGTTCCATTCCATGCCTCTTTTACCTCATTATCCTTTAATCCACAACCACAACATATCATTATCATCAAAATATTTACATTCCTTTCATCTTTACTCCTCCCCTCTCTCCGCTTAACAAACAAAGCCAGACGGTTCGATTACCGTATCGCTCACAATTAATTAACAGTGGATTATTAAACAAGTGTTGAATGTTGTCAAACAAATATTTATTTCCTTTCATTACTCCGAGCTCGCTCGCCTTTCTTCGCCGCCGCTGAACGTTCGCAGTAAAACACTTGTCTCGCAAAGAGCATGCGCAGTTATTTCTAACACAAAATCTGCTTTCATTCACGTTCGTTCATAATAGTGCCGCGAATAACGTTAGTTTTCCCAAACAATTACTTTTATTGACTGAAATAATCTTTAAAGTGGTTGTTTGCCTTTAACAAGTTGTGTATTTATATGATTTTTTTTTCTTATTATCTCTTGTTCCTTATTTTGTTTTTCGATAACTGTTTTGAAAAATAATAATAATAATAATAAGAAGAAGAAAAGAAGAAGAAGAAGAAGAAGACGAAGAAGAAGGAGAGGAAGCATATGAAAATGAAAATATAAGATTATGTTTTTTAATTTCTTCTTCTTCTTTTTAAAATTTTTTTTTTTACCCTTATTTATTCATTTATTCATTCATTCATTCATTCAAATCACTCTTCTGGTATATTTTCCTTGGAAGGTGAATTTTTAGTTTTTAATTTTTAAAATTTTATTTCTAATTGTTTTAATTTTATTTTTATTTATTTATTTATTTATTTTATTTTATTTATTTATTATTATTATTATTATTTTAAAATTAATTTATACTACATTTTAATGTATTTCAAATCCGGCCGTCAATTTGTCCTTCAGCATCAAAATCACATCAGTCATATTTCACAGGTTATCTGTATTATTTACTGCTTTTCCCCCAATTATTAATGAATAACACTATCGTTTTCCATCACATTTCTCACAAATTGATGCAGTTTTCCGCGATGTGTAACAGCTGTTTCCGAGCGTCCATACGTATACATGTAACTGAAACTACATTTGTTCTGTTACCTACCTTGCTGTCCGTCAGGTGTCGCTGCAAACACTGTTCTTACCAGTCTTTATTAATTCAAACAGTTCACTTCCGGACATTGTTTGCACAGTTTTATACCAAATGTCGCGGTAATATTATACGCTGCGGTTGTTTTCCAATCCGCATCACACGGGGGAGGGGGGGGGGTATAATAAAAAAAAAAATGATGGAATATTAATCATTGTAGAGAGATAAAAATGCATGAGTTATAAAAATGATAATTCAAATGGAAACAGATGGTTTTTAATCAACATTCTGAATAAAAGTTAATTTTCTAAAAAACAAAACAAAAATTAAAACAAAACAAAACAGAATGAAATGAAGTGCAGTTAAATAAACTAAAATAAAATAATACGAAACAATATAAAATAAAACTAAATCAAATCAAATAAGAAAAATAAAATAAATAAATTTATTAAATAAATTACTAATACTGTTACCACCATCACAACAACTACCATGCTACTGCTGCAAGTAACTATTATTATTACTGCTACTGCTACTATTTTACTACTACTACTAGTACTGCTACTACTACTAATAATAAATTAAAAATTAAAATTATTATTATTAATAACTTACTAAAAATTAAAAATTAAAAAATTAAAAATTAAAAATATTATTATTGTTATTATTATTTTAACGACTTGGGAAGCATTTATAATCCATATATATATAAAATAAAAATAAATATAAAAATAATAATAAATAAATAAATAAATAAATAAATAAATAAAATATAAGGAAATAATATACACAAGATAAAAAAAAAAATAATAATACATAAAAAAAAGAATGAATAATAAATTACTACATAACAACAATAATATATAATAATCAGTCTAATAAGTAAAACAATAGCAACAACAATAATAAATATAATAATGAAATATGCAATAGTTTTTTTTTTGTTTATTATTAATATTATTTATTTATTTATTTATTTATTCATTTATTAATTATAATTATTTATTTTTATAAAAGATAAAAAAAAAAAAAAAAAAACGAAAAGAGGAGAAAACGTACAAAAAAACTTATTGCTTTATTTGCATGCGTGTAATAATCAACATGACAGTTTATTAAGCTCGTACAAACGAGCATTATTCTTTTACAAGCGCTAACAGGTCTGAGGATGTTTACACTCCATTGTTTATTTTACCGCCTCGTCGTCCGTCCGTTCAAAACCATTAACGAGCTGACACCCCTGTGGCGAACAGTGGACCAGCCCGACAAAAGGTAAGAGGACAGCTTTGCGACCACCACCATTCGAAGCATTTGTGAAATCTGTAACTGGTTGGATTTCGTTGATCGCAGAATAAAACGGACAGAAGTGATTAACAGCGGTTAAGGAAGAGTGGAAGTTTGGAACTCTTGCCTTTGGAGGATTTACTGATTAAGAAAACAGAGTCGAATAACAGTGACATTATTAATTGACTGACTGATAGATTTTTTTTAGCGAAAATTACAGGTAAGAGTTTTGATCTTGTCAAAGTGGACCGGAAACTCTTGTAAACTTGTTACACAATATTGTAAACAAAACTTTTTTGAATGTTTTTTATTTTTTATTTATTTATTATTTTTAAATATATTATTATTATTATTATTATTATTTCAGCAGTTGAATTATATTTGATTTGTAACATCAAAGTAATATGAAGTTTGACATTGTTGTAAGAATAAATACTGAATCGAAACATAAAAAAAAAAAAAAAACTCACCCCAAAACCCAACAAAACTATATAAATAAATAATTTTTTTTACCGAAGAGTGAAAAATAACTATTTTGAAACAGAACAGCCAGTTCAATAGTTAATAATATATATTAAAAAAAATATTTCCAATTTGCCACATTGTCAGTTTTTATTTATTTAAGAATTTAACTAGTGTATGTTATAGTTTTTATCATTATTATAATTACTGTTATTAAATTATTAAAAAAAAAAAAAAAAAAAAACCCATAATAATAATATTAATAATAATAAGAAGAATATTTATAATAATTATTAGGATTACAGGTGTGTGTGTGTGTGTGTGTGTGTTCTTTAACTGGGATGGGCCTTGTTATACAACAGTAAAAATAAAACAGTATTATAATGATATATAAATAATATTATGCAGTCATAAACACACATTCTAATATTAGGACCCAATACATTCTTCACATAACTGTCTAATACAGGTTGTAAAAATACTTTGTACTCTGTTGTATATTCTTCTGTGGGGAAAATCTGTAGTGTCAGAACTTAGGTCAGGTTGATTGACAAAAACATGTACAAACATTTAGTTACTGAAGTTAATGTATATTTTAAGTATGTTAGTTATTTATGATTCAACTCAGCAAGCTTGTTTTGTTATGGTAAAAAATGAATATTATATAGTGGGTGGTTACATATTCCTTTTTAACTGTTGGTTTGTTGGTTCTTTCTACAAAAAGCTGTTATTGCAACTGGAATTTAAGAAAAGTTTAAAAAATAAAAATACTACTTGAAATAAAATAATTAAAGGAGAAATATAAAATTAATTTTTTTTATCATTATTTTTTATTTTTATAAAGTAAATCAACATGTTTTTAAAACTATATGTCAAACTTGATTTCTATAAAATAGTGATGATATAACAAAATTAAAAAAAAAAAAAAAAAAAAAAAATATTCTTTTTATTGATTAGAACAAAAGAATGTTTTTCCCATAAACAGGAAAATAAATAAATAGAGTACTGAAAGGAATGGTAAATAGCCCCAGTAAACATGGTGTTAGTTCATATTGTAAAATATCACTGTGTTGATGTTTCTGTCAAACTGATAAAATATTTAAATATTTAAATAACAATATTATTGCATTGTTTTGTTATAATTGGGGGGGGTAACAACATTTTTTATAGGAAGTTTTCTTCTTTTTTTTTTTACCTAATAAGCTATAAATATACCACAGAGCTATTTCAGAGTGATTTTGAAAATGTCATGGCTGAATCAGAACACAGATATGAATAGATTATTTTCCTGTTCACTGAACCAGTAATTTTATCCAAGAATTTTACTTCTTACCTTCATATTACTACAGATATGATTATATTCAAAAAAGTTATATTAATACAGTATGTCTCAAAATATCCACTGATATTATTTAATAATAATAATAATAATTTAATAATAATAATAATAATAAAAACAATTTTAAGAAGTGGCATTTATTAATAAATGTTTTAAAATATTATATTTATTATTTTACTTATATCTGTGTTAGTTTTATAATGGTAGAGTCTAATGTATTCATCCATTACTGATAAGAGTAGCCTATAAAAATATCCTGGGGAAATTTGAAAATGTTGAATCAGATACTGTTATAAATAGAGTAGTAGTATTACCAGTGTGTTTAGTAATTATTGTTCTTAGTACATCAGTACCTATTCTGTTACAAAGGCTTTAGCTAATGTACTGTAAATAATTATATCCTAGGGGAAAGGTCAAACCAGAAACTTTAAAATAGTAAATATTTATTAATCTTAGTTATAACATATTTTTTGTTTAACACTTCAATAATTCTACAGTATACATAAATGAAATTTGAAAAGATAAAATCATTATCATATTTATAACATGTTTAGTATTGTGTTTATTCACTACTTCTCTACCAGCATGTAAAATACTTTATTTACATACTAGATAAATATGAAAATGTGAAATCAAAGAATGTGATAATATGTACATATTAAAGACATTTAATAGATTCAGTACATATACATTTTGAAATAGGCTGAAATTGCTGAATTTACATTAGGGAAATTTTAAGAGGTAAAATTATAAATATGTTATTTATATCAAAATAAGGTTTGTTTTATTTCACAAACAAGGAATATTACTGTTAGCACACTAAATGTTCCGTGAGTAAATACTTAATACACAGGGAATTGTTAAAATATAAAATTGATGAATTAAATATGATAATAAGAATATTACTTATTTATCAAGTATTAATTACTATCTGTACCTGTTGTATATATTTTTATTGTAAATCTGCTGACCAACTGTTTTATTGTTATACAAAAAAAAAAAAAAAAAAAAAATCCCATGAGTCAGTTTTTCACTGGGGGAATTTATTTCATATATTATTGAAGAAATAAGAAAAACATCAAATCAGATGTGTTAATAACCATAGTGCTTATTAACAATGTGTTTAGTAGCATTTGTGCCCGCTACAAGATTTTATTGTACTCTGGCAGTAAGCTGGATTGCTGTTACCACTATAAATATCGCTGGGGATGATTACACTGGGGGAATTTCAATCTGTCAGGTCTTGGTCAAACCCATTGATAAGCAGTTGTTAAAAAGAGTCGTGACCCTGTTTGGCTTTTGTAAATGTCAGCACGCTGGATTCAGCTGGTTAATAATGGAAGGTACAATAATGTGTATGGATACAGTTGTAGATGTGTGTCTGTGCTGTTGTGTGAGAGGTGCTGCTTCTTTCATAACTGTGAGATATCTAGATGTATGTTGGCGTATATATTACATACATTTGCATGCATTGACACTCGTATTTTCTGTTTGTAATTCTGTTTGTGTTTCTCAGAGTTTAATTGTATTATACCATCTCTAGGTTTTTGTATTAATAAGTTCACTATCACAGGTTTTGTCAAGGGCCATGGTATGTGTTTTCCTGTACATGGAAGTAAAACAATCCATTGTTGCAGTTTTATAAGAGAAACCCCTGATGTCATCTAGCTTTTTCATTTCTCATCATTACATAACATGTAACTACCAACACTGAAATGAATATATATATATATATATATATATATACACACACACATATATACACACACTTACATATATATATAAAACCATTTATTTCTCATCTACCTGTCCGTTATCTATGAAAATACCTAAGTACATCTTTCTTTTTTGTCTCTGTTTCTCTTTCATTCTTTCTTGGAAAGTATATTATCTTTGTATTTCTCACTTGCTCATATGCGATACATATATGAGATGCATTCTCCTGTCAAACATAATTATACAAAAACACTGCATATAACAAACATCTGTTAAAGCTTCATAAGATACATGATTTATCCTATACCTCACACAAACAAACACATAAACACTATCATATACATACAAAATAATTAGTGTTTATTTTTTATTTTTTATTTTTTTTATGACTGTTATTAGTATTTATGTGCATATAGACATTCTGCATTTCAGTGCATTTGGATTATTTTGTAAATGTATAATTTCCTCTTTTTGTACTCCTTTTTTTTCATTGTTTTTGTATTTTTTTGCTTTCTTTCTTTCTGTCACTTCTTTTTTTGCCTTTATTTCATTTATTCTGTTGTGTGTGAAAACTAATTTAAATGTTAAATTTCTGGTACTAAAAACAGAAGCTGTAAATTTAAGACATGCAGACATAAAAATAGTTTTTTCAGTTTTTAAATCCATTAAACTGGGTCAGTCAGTTTAATTTTATATCCTTTTCACAGTCTTCTCCTATTTGGGTGTAAAGTCATTAATTCTTGTAATGTCTGTTCTTGGTGTCCATCTACTGAACTGTGAAATGCGTACATGAGGAAATACAGTACATTCATTCTAACTTTTTCTGTTAATTTATTTTTTCCTTATTTTATCTGCATTTGGAAATTCATGTCATCTTAAACTTTCTATCTATACCATTGATGTTCTCTCCTTGTTAAAAAATTGTGGATCTTCCATTGCTGAATTTGATCACATAAAAGAAGCTGATGTCACTCAATGCAATTTCCTGGATCTGTTGCTGATTTTAGATTCAAAACACATTCATATCTGCACCTCCCATATCTAAGTGGCTCCAGAATTAACCCAAATTGATGTATTAATATGGATTAGTAATGTCTGACATTTAAAAAAAAAAAATAATTATAATTATTAAATTAAATAGTTTTTTTTTTTTTTTTTTCAAGGCAAAGGATATTTCTAAAAATAAGTTACTGAGTATATTTTGTCTTTAATAAAATTACACACATACATATATGTGTGTGTATATGTATGTGTATATATATATATACACACATACACATTCCTTTATTAGCAAACTGATACCATGTGATAGAGTGTTGAACGCTGATATACTACACTGTTTTATAATTAGCTAATAAAGTTTCCAGACAACAGTTCTAAATTGATTTAGCTGTATCAGTTTACTGTGGACACTCATCCCTAACAAAGATAGAGGGAGCCAGCCTCTGCTCTTAAACTTAATGGAATTACTTTTGTAAAATGATTATCTTTCTTTATCTATGTCCAGAACACCAGCCAAAGATTATTTTAATCGAAGAGGTTGCATAATCAACTTCATTATATTGTGTGCTATCTTACAGGCAAGTGTGCAGCATTGAGCCATACAGCTAGGCTGTCAGCACCCTCATTAAAACTGAAATGTACTGGAAGCTTCCCCTTTTATGTCTACTGATACCATTGTTGCATGTGTAGTAAAATTGTTTAACACATTATTGCATTGTAGCATCACTTTGACATTTGATCCTTATACTTGAGTGTCGTTTTTTTTTTCTTTATTTTTTTTCTTTGTAAAATGTTCTATGAAATAATAACACAGTGGATTCTCTCTCATTTTGTACAGTCCTTTATCATGTCAACCACATAACTATTTTTTTTTCTTCTTTTCAAATGTCATTTGCTGAGAAGCCATTTGTAGCTCCAGGGATGAAAATTATAACTTCTACAAGCTCTGGTCTTTTTATCACAGTAACTTTCATTCTTAATTTAAATATCAAAAACTTACAAACTTTGTGAGAATTTAAGTTTAAAAATGGCTTTTGCTTAATATGTATTAAAACCTGCAGCATTTGGAATTACCATTATTCATCTGTGTACTAACTTCACACGCACACACACACAAAAAAGAGAAATAAATGTTTGAGACACTTCATATGTTTGTCTATGGTAAAGTAAACCATTTAACCACTTCGGCTTCTTACTGTGTGACCTAGACACTAATCCGGAGTCTTACTATGATATGATAAACAAACACATTACATAACAACACAATCCCCACTTAAACTGCTCTGCTGTTATCATACTCACGATGTTTTAAAAGATTACTTTACTTAACATTGTGAAATGAGTTTCTTGTTTTATTTAAATTGTTTGTATAGTCTGTGTATTTAAATAAGTCTGATGTATATAAATGCATTAGTTGGAATGATTGCTTTTGAGAATTAATTTTTTTTTTTTAAATGTCTGTGCATGTGTTCTGAAATGTAATTTTATGTGTAGACAGTTTTATTGAATGTTTATTTTGAAAAAGTTAATTTATAGATCTTGCTAAGTGCACCCTAATTTGTTTTGTTTTTTTGTTTTTTTCCATTTTACTCTGAAACTCATTTCATTGTGAGCATTAATTTCACTGGTTTAATAAACAGTTTCTTTGTCAAATCCAGAATATGGTATACATTAAAAAAAATTAGTACTTCAGAAATAACTAATTCAAATTTGTACACTCTAAAATGTCTTTCATTAATTAGGTGGTCATTATTACAAGATCACTGTATAGCATATATGTAAATTTTTGAACAAATTTGTGTAAAAGGTTTATTTTAAACCATTTAGTATTTAGAGAAACCATTTTAAGTATTAAGAACTATTTAATAAAAGTGATTTTTATTTCTTTAAATGCTGATATTAAGAGATTTATTTTTGTAAACAAGTGCAGTGAAAGGTTTAAATTCTGATCAGACAGTACTTAAGTAATAAACAGATTCAGCTGTGTTTTTAAATAATAAACAAAATACATTTTAAAATCAATTTCTGCTGAAAGCAGTTGTAATTAAAAAATGCTTTTATTGAAACATTTGGATACTATTTTGAATTGATTCATAATAGATTCAAACCATTTAGTATAATTAATACTGCTGTTGGTTGGGGGTTTTCTTCTTTTTTGTTGTTGTTTTGTTTTTGTTTTTTTTTGAAAGGATTTACCAATCTTTGGATGTCAATTACAAAAGTGTCCTGCATGTTCAGAAGGTCTACAAAAACACAATCTGTACCAGAGTAATTAGATTTAAGACATAATTTATTATGTAAATAAAAAGATTATTTTAATTATTGAATGTTTACAGATGTAATCTAATTTGTTCAGCTGTTAAAACAGTTACAAATGGTTGTTTTGTAAAGAGCTGTTTATGATGTAATTATTTTTAAATGTCAGTGATGTAATCAGGATTTAAAATTATTCATTAAACCTTTTTTTTTTGTTATTAAATATCATTGTGTGTCCACTTGACTGTATTTATTGTATTTATATTGTTGTATTCAGTATGCTTGTAACATATTTTCAAACTTATTAATAAATAATGAAATAGATTAAAGTTATAATGATACAGTATTGAACTTTAAACTCATATTTTCAGTTTCTGACAAAGTTAATTTTCCAGTGCATTAAAATTTTGTTTGGATTGGAGGAAACACACTTGTTTAACAAATGAAGCAGTCAGCGTCTCCCATACAAACCAGCAAGTGACCACATGCTTTGAATACAAGAAAGACTTGTTTGTTCAATACAGGTTCTTTTAACTGCGTAAATGGGAATGCCAAAACATCCTAAAGCTATCTGTTAAGAAAATATTCTTTTTCTTTCTTTTTTCTCTTTCCTTCTCTATTTCTGTTTTTTTTTTTCTTTCTTTCTCTATGTCCTGCTCTTCTTTTTTTTCTATTCTTATTCTGCATTTTCCTCTTCTTTTGTTTTTTTTTCATCTTCTTTTTGTCCATGTATTGTTGTAGCAAAAAGGATGCTTGTCTTTTGTGTGGGAAATCTAATAAACTGTATTAAAAAATAGTCATGGGCAGAGAAAATTGGATCCACATTCTCTAGATGTGTTACTGTGACGAACTGGGGTGAAAAAAAATAATAGCTTCCACTGGGGAATCCGTAATGAATCTGATTCTGTTTGTTGGAAACAAGACCAAAGAGAATTATAATAAAAATAAAAAATCAATGAAGTTGTCTTGTAAGAAAGAATACAAGACAAACTATTTTGAAAAAAAAAACAATAAATAAAAAATAAAAATTCTGATTATTTTTATAATTATTTTATAATAAGATTTTTATGTGTATAAGTGATTTATTTTTTCTTTACATGATAACTCCACAAGAAAAAGCATATTGTGTAAGAATATTATTTTATTAGTAGTATAAATTTGGTAGATATAGCAGTGATTGTAAAATGATAATAGTACTGGGAGCAGTAACTGATGGAGATGTTACAGTAATAGTTGGAGTAGTAGAAATAATAATACATGTAATAGTAATTAGTAGTAGTTTGATCAAGTTGCTAATTTTCTGTTGATGAAAAATGCTTTAAAACTGAAATTACATAATTTTCCTTAAAATATAATTTTCATAAGAAGAATGATACACAGTTAAAAGAAATTGAAATATAAAAATTTGAACTGGTATACATTACAAGGGCAAGTATAGGAGAGGCACTATCATTCTAACAAATATAATTACAAAGAGAAACCAAATAAAAAAAGTTGAAGAAGAAAAAGTAGTGCCACTGGAATATTCAATTCTGTTCTTTCAATCTACATATTGAAAATATTATTTTATTATATTTTTTCAAGAAATACATAATTTTAAAAACATTCGTTGGCTTTAGCTTGAGGACATTCAATTGTATTCCAAGATAAAATCAATACTCCCATAGTATTCTTTGAAATCTTAACAGAATTTTTTTTTTTTTTTTTTCTTTTTTTCAAAATTTTTAATTTTAATTTTTTTTTTTTTTTTTTTTTTTTTTTTTACAAGAGAATGTTTAATTAATTGGAAGAAAAATGAATCCAGCAGATCTGAAAATATAAAAAAAGAGAAAATGAATAAAATATAAAAATAAACATTTTGATGATGGTGAAAAATACTACATTTATAGTAATTTGGAATTTTGAGATATCAACAACACAAATTAATTAATATTAAATAATATAAATAATGTTTATCTCAGTTAAATTGACATAAATATGACATAGATCAATTAGTTAAACAGTAAAAATATCTATTAATTTTTTTTTTTTAATATTTCAATTAAATATCTATTCTTATGATATATGACTTTATCTTAAAAAATTCTTTACATATAAAATTTTTAAATAAATTCATATCATATATGACATCTCAAAAATATTTAACTTGTGGAGTATTAAATTATATCACATTTCTGGTTAACTATTCTCAATACTAAATACCATAGTATCTTTGAAAATATTCTATTTTGAGAATATTAACTTAAAATATTTAAATGAAATTGATAGATAGAGAAGAATATTCAAGCAGTTAATTATCAATTATTAAATATTAATGAGTTTTTAACTGTGACACTGATTTGTTAATTATTTTGATTATCAAGTATAATAATAGCTTTTAAACTATTTTACATTTGGGAATATTAATTTAAAATCTATAAATGAGATTAACTGATTAGATTACAGAAGTAATCAAATGGTAATAGCTATATCCAGATTCTGCTGTTGCCTGGGGCTAAAGTGAAAACTTTTTTTCTTTCTCTTAAAATTTATTCCCCTGTTTTTATTTATTTTGAAGTGGAAATTTTTTCTTGTTATATGCATTTTAGAGTTGGTGATAGTGACTATATTGTGGTTGGGTTTTTTCTTATCTTACATAGCATAATTCTTGCCATTACCATTATGTTAATTGTGGTGATGTCATATCACTTTAAAGTTTTATCAGTATTATCTTTAAAAAATATTTTATACAACACTTTTAATGTCACTTGACATTTTGCCTATAATTTCTTCTTCTTCTTCTTATTTTTTTTTTTACCAGTTTAAATTCAGTTTAAATAATAAAAAAAAACCCACATACAACTAATATTAAATAATAATCATAAAAAATTATGAAACACTAATTTAATATATTGTATTTCTCAAAAAATCATTTGAAAAATACAATACATGTATAATTTGACTTAAACATCAAAGGTGAAAATATTGATTACATTATTCCAGCAGTTAAATATGACAATTACATCACATTATCTTGTGTATTTCCAAACTTATCTTAACAAGATGACGCCTGGCAGCCCTCTGCACCACGAAGATTAAATCAGCTGCCATGTCACCTGTGTTACTGGAGCTTTAATTGTCGATATAACGAGCTAACAGGTCCACAGGCTCCTCATTATAAGATCCTGTCAGTCTCCTAGCCAGGAGGTCTGTGACCCAGTGTTCCAGGCTAATAAATGAGTCTCTAGATGGTCGTTTGAATTATGCTGATCAACATGGCTGGCTGAGGACTCTCGTGTTTAGATGGCATATCTGTTTAAATAGTTTTTTTATTACCTTGTTGAGATGAATATCTGTCTGGCTGTCTGTGATTATCTGAGTTAATCAGCTGATAGTCGTGATGGAAATATAGAACCAGAGATGTGTGTGTGTGTGTGTGTATCAGGCATGCATGATCTGCCATGTTCTGACAGCTGATGTTGTTGTTGTTATTATTATTATTATTAGTGTGTGTTGAATATGATTCATCTTCAATCTTTCCCAAACAGAAATCCCCCAACACAAACACACATAAACACACACAGACACACACAGAAATTACAGAGAAACACTCACACAAATTAATTGTACTGTTTTCAAACAGAAATATTTTTTTTTTTACAAATAATAAAATGCTACTACTACTATTACTACTAATAATAATGAATATAATAAACTAATACAGAATAAACTTTTGGGAGCAAAACAAAAATGTTTTACATTATGTAAATCCACCACAAGCAAAAGGTTTTACCAGTTTAGGAATAATGTAATTCTTCTTTATTACTTTTTTTATCAGTTGGTTTACATTACTCATCAGACTCCCACACTACATTGTCATATACATATATTACATGGTGCTTATATATGTGTCATGTCCTAACATGTGATATAACTGGCTAACAATAATGGAGTCACTCGGTCATACCAACATAACCTTTTATAATAAAAAAAAAAATAATATTAAAAATTAAATGTTGAAGTTTGTTTTTGGTCTGATTCACATTTGTAGACAGTCTAATAATAATAATAATAATAATAATAAATATATTTTATTTAATAGTCATTTTAAAGTAATTTGAGACTAAAAAAGCTGAGGTTTTATTAATGAAAATGCACTAAACCTAACAACTTAACCATTAAACTGAAGAGAAAGCTAAATGCAGACACAGAGAGAAGAAAACAAACACAAAAAACCCATATCTGAGTGAATACATGGATGTATTAATATTATCGTGGCTGTTAACCAGTTAACAGTTGTTTGTTGTAGATGAAATTATCTGATAGTTCTCATTGCCAGACAGCTGTTGACACAAGAAACAAAACCACAGCACAATCAATACTAGAAATCACAAATATTATAAATTATTATGTATATTGTAAAATATAACAAAGTCAGTATAATCTACTGTTTGTAAAGTCAGTATTCTCTCTCTCTCCCCTGTTTATGTCTAAATACACCTAAAAAAATGTTTTACATTAGGTCACTGTACCGTCATTATATTAGTTTAGTTCAGGTGTAATATTCAATAATTATTGATCATATATTAAGTAATATCAGTATATATATATATCAGTGTGTTATTAAACAGTTATTCCTCTCCTCACTGACAGCTAAACAAGCTGTCTAATAATTAATATAATCAGCTTGCAGTCCACACAGAAAGACACTCAGTGTTTTTCAAGTGTTGAGTCAATCTTGAACGAAGACCACTATTATTGGTTTCAAGAGATCCTGATAGAAATCCTCTCATACTCGGGGATTTTGTCGTCCTGTGTGATGGATAGCTGACGGTTGCTCGGAGAAGGCTCCTGGTTGCTAAGTCTTTGCCAGAACAGAGGTTTTAATGAAATGGTTTTGTCATGTTGGAGACTTATTATGCAGGCTTGCTGTGTCACTATGATGGTCATCTGTTTCCACATTGTATTAAAAAAAAAAAGGGAAAAAACAATAAGAAAGAAAATAAGGAATAGGAATTGGAATTTCCTTATAGTGTTGAGAACATAGGCCAGAAATTCATTATTTTCCAGATCCCAAAGGAATAACGTAATATTATAGATTTTTTTTGGTTTGTTTGTTTAGAGAGCTCTTTTTTTGTTTATATTTATCAATTTATTTATTATTATTATTACTTATTTTGTTGCTCCAGCATTGAAATTAAAAAGAATAAAATTAAATGATGTAATATAATTAACACAAACACACACAGACACACACACACACATTTTTTATGCCATAATATAAACATATTTGTATATAAACAAATGTGTATAATGCTAGACATATAGAAATACAACAAATGTTGGAATAAAATAAAGTCTTTTGAAACATGGACGTGCATTCACACACAAGAAAACATTTACCTATTGTAATATTTTTACCTGTTATTTAACACTGTTTCATGCATCAGCTTATTTTAAGCAAAAAAGAATAAAGATGTGAAATAAAATATTGATAAAAATATTTATATCACTGACTAACTCCATGCAAGTGTTATTTGATAGCAAATCAATAGGATTGTGTTATTAATAAAAATATTAATTCTTGACTAAAACTTGTTTCATTGAAGCTAATTTTAACTGAATATATTAATTAATTTTGAATGTACATGTATAAGGGAGATTGTTCTGGAAATAAGGATATTTTAATGTTTTAATTAAAAAAATAATAATAATAATTACAGCTATAATATATAAAATTATTCCTCTGTATTTTCAAAATTAATGTAATAATTTTTGTATTTATCCTGTAAATATACTGATACAGGTGTGAATTTTGCCCCCAACATTTTTCTAAATAAAGAGGAATAATTGCAGCTGATAAAATATCCTTCTTTTTTCACTTCATTAACTGCCATAGAATATGACTCGTATCACGCAGTGCCTCTAAGAAATTTTTTTTACAAAAGTATTTAATTTCTATTTTGTATCAAATAATAAAAAAAGAGAGATAAAATTGAAAGAAGAAAGCTCCCAAAAATAAATCACATTCACAGCAGGTGGTTTGTCAAAACTTTTGAACGTTAATTTTCTTTTGGCATGTCTTCCATTGTCTCACGGTCTTGATACAATTCATTCCATTTAACCACTGA
Organism: Chrysomallon squamiferum; assembly: GCA_012295275.1. Lineage (NCBI taxonomy): Eukaryota > Metazoa > Mollusca > Gastropoda > Neomphalida > Peltospiridae > Chrysomallon > Chrysomallon squamiferum. The sequence goes on from CM022670.1 coordinate 17,933,354, forward strand.
GTGCATTTGTACAAAGACGAGCATGCGAAACACTGGGCTGACCAGCTCGCGGGGCACATTTGTCAAAGCGGAGTCTGTCTAATAACTGTGATTAGGCTGTCTCACCTGTCTGAGGAAGAAATTGGACAAGTGAAGAAATGAGTGTCACTCAGGATTAGCACAGACAATTCACAACGAAGAGGATTTATTATTCTCTGTAGCAAGTGCACTCTGGAAAATTTAATACGCGTAATGGTTAAGAGGGAATTTTCAAGTCATTTAACTTTTCTTTAACAGATTGGTATTGGTTTCGCTAATTTCTGTTTTTGAGTGGGTCTGTTTTGAAAGAAGTCGTTTAATTAATTATTTTTTGGTGGAATTAATTGGATGGTAGTGGAACAAGTGTGCTTTAAAAAAAAAAAAAAAAGTGGGTATAACAGTAAACCACAATGTTGAAAAAAAATGTTTTATTTCTTTAAAAAAAAAAAAATTCACATCAGTTCAAGCTAATTGCTATAGAAGTAAATCCAGTATATGTATTATATGTTAATTTTAACAAATAAATACATAGCTGATAAAATGTCAGATTGCAGCTGATAAAATATCCTTTGTTTTCACTTCATTAACTGCCATAGAATGTGACTCTCAGTCATGTACTTATGTTGGTAAAAAGAGCAACATAAAAACATAATACTGATAAAACAAACTCACAGACACCTGAAATGCTTCTTTTTATTTTCTATTATTATTAATTATTATTATTATTACTATTATTAAATCTTTTCAAACATAAACATTGCTTTATGTTTAAAAACTTGTCTATATTATGTAGAAAACATCATGTCTTCCTTCTTCAGTTGCTAATACAGGGATTAATCAGTAAATATGTTTGATACATGAAAATATTTTTTATTAATAATAGTCATATTCTTAGAGTTTTTACAGTGATGATAATATCATAAATACCACATCAACAGTCACTTAATTAGGCTTACTCTTAACAAAGGAACAAGACAGCACATACCATTCACTTTAAACTGATTCGTCTAGTCTTCTTGTATTCCTAATGTGTGCTACAAAGCTAAATTAGAATAAATAATATTTTTATAATTTTTATCTTTACGGCTGAGTGGATAATTACATTTCTGTGTTACGCACACTTGACTAGATTTAATTATCACAGCCACCAGTCTTGTTATCTTCATTCTCAAACACTCACACTGTTGCAGACTGATTAGATACATCTCAGTCTGAGATCTTTAAACAGGGAGTACAGGCTGCTGCTGCTGCTGCTGCTGCAAGACCACCTGTCGGACACTGTGTATGGACAATGTCCAGTGAGGTGTAAAATACGATGGACATGGAAAATGGCAGTGGACATGATGCTGTTAAGCCGCTGACCAAGTGTCACTCCAAGTCCAAGTCAATATCACATTGTCCAGCAGCTTAGCATTATTTTCAGATTTTCAGCCACTGGTCAATATACTGTATCAGATTTAGCTGATCTTGAGATAAAAGGATTAATTTGACTAAATTTTTATTACTATTTGAAAGCAGTTTGATATGATGGTGTGTCATGATTGCATAGACAGTGTATATAATTAGGTTTGTTTGAAGGCCATGCTTGTTTTGTTAGTTGATTATTTGATAATATAAAATCCAATTGATACTACACTGTGTGGTTATCTGTGTTTTTTTACAAGTTGCTGATTTTTGTTAATGTAAGTTCATTCTTTTACTTATGTGCCCCCCTGCTCTGTACATTTACAATTTTTTGTTTTAAATTTTTTACTACCAAACTAGAAAAAAAAAAAAAAAAAAAAAAAAAAAAAAAAAAAAAAAAAAAAAAGAAAGAAAAAGAAAAGAAAAGAAAGGAAAAACACCCAAATCCTGTTTCTTTGAAGAAAACAGACATTGTCGGACTGTTCATCCTTTAATTACAAAATGCAGACTTAGAAGAGATGTGCTAGTTATTTTTAAACAGCAACTAAATAACAGAAGTGTGTACAATGGCTTCTTCACACATTTACACACACATACAAACACAACACCTCTGTACACTGCGCTGTCCACACAGTTTGCAGTTTTAAACAAACCTTTCATTTCCCAGGTAAACATCATGTAAACTGTTTGTTGTTTGCACATTAACACAGCAAACACAGTCAAGATCTGTACACTACGGAATTATATAATTTGTTTTCCAGGAAGTAAAATGTTCTGCTGCTAAAATCCCTCCTTTCTTCATAAAACTTGTGGCATAACTGCATTAATGTTGAACAGATTGTTTAAATACATTTTATATACTTCTAAATTATTATTTTATTTTTTTTTTTTCTCTCTCTTGTTTTTGTCAACCTTTACTAATGATAAAGTATATTAGTAATATTTATAAGCTCATAAAAATGCATGAAATTCAGAGAATTTGTTTTCTCACGTTGGGATTTATATTTTCTCTTTTGTTGAGATGTTTTGAGATGTTAACTGTTTTCCCACAGGAGTCATAACCTACAGTAAATTTTATGAAAAGCCATTCCAATATACACAATGTGTCATAACTGACTTATCAGAATACTATAATAATAATAATGTGTCAATCTCAGTGACATATGTACATAATTTAAATTTGTGTTTCAGTATATATTTTTATGTTATTGTCACAATATAAAACAATAAGGTGAAAAGTTCAAACAGTTTAAAATGATTCCATAGCTCATTATTTCCTGTAATGCAGTATTCAAAATGTGGAATAATTATTTACATGTCAATATCAAATTCCAAGATTCAGACATAAAAGCTATGGATATTAGTTAGCTAACCTTTTAGAAACATGCATATGTCTATTAATAGTTCATGTACCTCAGTAACAGACAAAGCACATGAATCTTGGCTTTTTGCTAAGAACAATGCTAGTGATGATACATATGTTAGTGGTTTAGTTATGAAAAATAAATGTTACAGTCAAGTTTGTAAATAGCTCTAGATGGGAGGTGGTATTAAGAGAAGAACTGAGTACCTACAAATCTTAAAGCCTTTAGCTTTAACCACTACATCAAACAGCTATGACATCTGTGTCAGATACAGTCTGTGTACATTCGTCATGATTATGATGCCAATAAACAGATTATTATGTTATATAAACAAAAGAGTCCAAAGAATGTTTTTTTAATAATAACTGGATTTAATTGGTCATTACAGTTATGACCCTTTATAATCATTTATGATATCTGGGTATAATAAAACATTATCAGAATAATAAAATAATTACTGGAGTAATAAAACAGTCATCACTGTAAAAAAAAAAAAATTAAAAAATGCACTGTTGTGAAAATGCAGTCATAAACTGAAAAAGAACCAGCCTTGTTGTGAAAATGCAGTTGGAAAGAAACAGGCTTTCTGTGTGTAGTGCACATAGGCAGATTGTCAAGAATCAGCAGTTTTATGATAACATTTATGATTATGGATTCCTTGGATAGCACCTGTCACACAGCATGTACAAAGTCCTCCATTCCTTTCTGTCACTTGTTTGACTGTTTTGTGTGAATCTCACACAAACATGTATCATTGTTTTTACACCTTATCCTGTACAGAATTGTTATTTTATTGATAAAACATGATGTCTACCATCAGCATCAATTCATAAACTACAGCTGTTTGAAAACTGCTTACAGTCTCCAACATTAATATCTGTCAGTCTTTGGCATTACAGTTCAGGAATCCAAATGTTGGAAAAATTATTATTGTTCATTGTAATGTCTAATACAGAACCTTTATAAGAACTATTATTAAAACATAATGTCTGCCATAGGCATCACTTCATTAATTACCACTATATGGAAAGTATTTACAGTATTTAACATTTATATCTGTTAGTCTATGGCATTAAAGTCCAGGAAAAATTATTATTTTCCACTGTTCATCTTACTGTTTTATACTACATCTCAATATTATTATGAGAAAGTATATTCAGAATTTAATAATAAATTTAAAGTATATAGTTCTTAGTATCTATTTAAAATATCATTACAATATCATCATTGATTAATGTACTCTGTTGTGAATTTGAAACAAGGGTTAGTAATAATTGTAGTTGCATCATGAATTTAAAGTATTAATAACTTGAATTTTATTATTTCAATAGTTCAGATTTAAACAGAATATGATTATTTATTATAATAACATCATAATAACCCTAACAGGCTGTTTATGGTTATGCACACATCATTTTATTCTTATTAAGCCCTGGAAATTCATGTATTTAATATTTGGACATTTAGTGACCAATACAATTTACTAAACAATAACAATAATAACAAGCAAATAAAAAAACAATTTTTTTTTTTAAAACCACCAAAAAACATCTTTCTCTTAAGAAACCATAAAATAAAAAAGAGAAAAAAAGAGAGAAAAAAAAGAAGAAAGAAAATGAAGAAGAGAAAAAGAAACATATTTGAAAAAAAAGAAGAAATATAAACAGTAATTAAAAAAGTCTCCAACCCCAAAGAACAACATTCTTCAGTTCATGACTGTCATCATAAATTTAACATTAATACAACACAGCGGATATTTGGACTATAAATCAGTGAGGCACAATTAATTTCTTTGACAAATTTAAATCATGAAATCAGGTTTAATTCACAATGGAATCATTATATTAACATTCACATAGCATTACTCAGGGTTGTGTGTTTTTTTTTTGTACTTGTTTAACTAGTCCTTCCACTTGTCAGTTTTAATAGCAAGCTCATTTAATGTCATTGTGTTATTGTAATTGAATTTATGGCGATGCAGAAATCAAGTTAAACTGATCTAAATTGCTATTGGCTGTAACTCTTTCTTGGGTCATCTCTCTGTGGAATGGTGATTTGTTATTGGTATTTAGTTATATTTGTTGTCACACACTTAAATTGTTTTATTTTACACTTAGACTGAGAAACAGAGGGTGAGACATTCAATTCTCAACAGGGTACCTTATTCAACAGTTTTCATAATCCAGTCTTTATCCCATGACATATATAAAAGTGTGTTGTATGTGTTTTTCAGTCAATGGGAAAAATGTATAAAAGATAATATAATGTGAAAGCTATTGGATTCTTTGTTGTTTTTAACAGAATTTTGGCATTTCAAAATCTGATCTGTAATAACTAATTAATGTATATTATTTACAGTTTATGTAAATTATTATTATTATTATTATTTTTATCGTTATTATATTATTATTTTTATCATTATTATTATTATTTTTATCATCATCATCATCATCATTCATCATCTTCATCATTATTATTATAATTTCTTTTCTTACCTCAACTTTTCTTACATGTTGTTACATAACCATTCGTTAGCAAGTATTCATAGATAAATTAAATATTTCTGTTAACAAGCGATGTCATTAATAACTATCAGTTCAGCCAGCAGGACAGTTATAAGATGCATTACCCCCAGAACAAGCAGACTCACTTCAAAACAGAATAACATTGTGCAACATTCCTTAAATAATGACCATTGTCCACGACAAAGAACCATCATCACCTCCTAAGTGTCATGTCAACTGCAAGTGATGGGTGTCACTAATCACGTGTTGTCATTGGTTACAGCATACTTGCTGTGGGTGAAGGGTGAATAATGAAGCTTTGAGACTAGACTAATGATTTAAATACAAAAATGGAACATTATAGAAATGTAGGAATCTTCAGTTAGAATTATTGATGATTATGTAAAACTGAATAATGTAATTTGAACAAATAATTTATATACATATACTGAAAATTCACAAATAATCAAATAAAAATAATGATTTTATGGTTATAATTTATTCAGCATGTTTTTTTTTCAGATATTCCTATAATAGATCATTATCTTGTAGACACTTTTACACTGATATAAATTTTCATTCTCAATTTCACGGACAATTTATCTTTTATTCAGTTGTGATTATTTATTTTCAATGCATTTTTTACTAACCCATTATATTCAATTATCCTTGAAATATTTTCCCTTAAGGCACATACAAGCAATTTCATGAAATGATTCAGCTATTCCTATTTTCTTGCAATCTTTTATCCATAGCAGGATTTTCCTACAGTGATCATTACAAGCTATTTTTATTTGTCAGTCATCAAACAGACTGCTGGGGCAAGTTTATGGTTTGAAAAAAGTGGGGTGATATCATTTTGGTGGTCTGATATAAAATATTGATATTAATATGAAGTAAAAATGTTTTGGTAAGGTGGGGGGGGACTTCTTTTGAAATCAGTTTGTCAAATATAAGAAGTTGCAGTGAATGAGGTGTGTTAGCAACTGTTATGAAGTTGATAAAAAAAAAAAAAAAAATATTTTTTAAAAATCATTCTGTCACATTTAAGAGGTTGCAAATAATAGTGTGTTTGTACTTATTATTAAGTAACAAAAAAAAAAAAAAAAAAATTATTTTATGAAAATTAAATCATTTTGCATTATGTATGAGATGCAAACAATGGTGTCTTGTGTGTATTTGCTGGGTATGTCCCCAGCCCCTGGGTTGATGCATTGACTTGTGTTTTCTTGTGTCACACTGCAGCATGTTTTATTGTTACAGCTTACAGGCAGGAAGATGCTATCTGTCTGGCTTTCATCTCTGACTTGTTATTCTTATTTTTTATCACAGAAGTGAAGTAGACAGCAGATCAATCAAGCGTAACCTAATCCAGGCTGCAGGTGTGTTGTGTTACCTGCACTAATGTAGTGTATAAAAAAAACTAAAATTTCTTTTGTTACTTAAACTTTAGGAGTTTTGATAAGTGATGTGGGTGGACTAAGAACATGCTAATCTCCAACATACTTTTTGTATGAAAAAGTGTGCCATTGTCAACTATTTGTATGTTTTATATACATGTATATGTGTGTGCGCATGTATGAGTATGTATGTATTCTTCTTCTTATTATTATTATTTATTTTTTGTTCCATTAGAGTTTACTTTTTTTCTGATAAATATACATAATTATTAAAAAAAAAAAAATAAAAAACATTTATTAAAAAATTTTTTTCTGATGATAACAAAAAGAGAGAAAACCTGTGGGCATAAGGAACTGTTGTTAGATAGCAACAATGAATCCTTTATGTAAACCGTCTCACAGACAGAAAATAACAAACTGAAGCCTCAATATTTATTACATTCATTTGTAAAGTCTGTTGTGGTATACTGGCTGGAAAGGAAAATAGTTAAGTGAAAACAGTAAGCAGGATTGATCCTGTGACCTGGTACACAAAAGAACTAAATACGAAGTACAGTCCGGTCACATGTTTTTACAGGTATGTCATAAATTACCTAGACACCTGTATCAATAGCAAACCTTGTTAAGAATTTTACCTGAAGAATTGTAATCTAAACCTGAATGAATTTTTTTTTCCTTCTGAAGTTTGTTATGTTAAGTATAGAGCAAAATAAAGTTTTGTAAAAAAAAAAAAACAAAAAAAGAGTATTGCTTTTTAGCATTAGTATCTAAGGGACTGTTATAAATGATATTTAAATCATTTTTGGTTTAAATTCTGTGGTTACAAATTAATGTAATCAGCTGTTGTTTGCTGAGATTAGGTGAGATGAAGGTGTGTCTATGAAAATAACTTTGATTTGTGATCAATATAAACTTTAAATTTTGTATATATGGCAGTTCAGCATTTCATAAAAGGATGGGTGTAATCATTATGATGGGTATAACTTATTCTAAGTTAAAAACTGAATATTGATCAGCAAAATAACAGCAAACACACACTAGGTGTGCCTTTTCTGTTAGTGTTAGAAGATTTTATTCTTTTGAAACTTCAATAGTATAATCATTACCAAAAGGCTGAATTCAACAGTATTGTACCGGATGTAAAACACATAAAAAGACAAACATACAACAAAAAAGAAAAATCAATTGAAATAGGAGTGTGTTTCTGAATGTAACCTTAACTGAATGTTCATAAACTTCAATATGCAACTTTGATTTTTAAATATAAGAACACAATACCCATTATTATAACACACAGGCATAAAAGCTGGAAAAATGTTGAGAGAAAATAAAAAACTTTTAAAAACTGAAGAAAAAAAAAACTGACTAATGTAGGAAAAAGATGAGGGTTTCTAATATACAGTTAGTGTGTTTATTATTATTATTTATTTATTGTTCTTCCTTTTTTAATTTTTAATTATTTATTTATTTAAATTATTTTAACTTATTCCATCTTTATTTTTTTTTGTGTTTAGATAACTGGTATAATTTTACTTGACATATTACGAGTTTCAAATTTAAAATACATATAAGTATGTTTTTAAATTTGAAGTTCTTAAAATTATAACCTATTAGAAAAAGAAGTAGAAAAGGAACACCTGCTAATTACAGGTGTAATGTGAGATAGCTCTGAAGGTAACATTAACTTGTAATGTACAGAACCTGACACTGCAGGTAAAATGGTCACCTGTCTTCTTTGACAGCCATCTTTGTTGGTAAAGGCTACAGATGACATGATACATTCCTAATGCTGCCTAAAAATAATTCTTGCTGCTTTTTTTGTTTTCCTTTTAGCCTTGAAATCTAGGTGATGTTTGGTATAAACATTTTTTTCCCCCATTACTAAATTTCAGTTTCAGATGTGATATTTAATTGTACTGGTGCAGATTTGTTTATAAGTGTGTGTGTGTGTGTGTGTGTGTGTGAGAGAGAGAGAGAGAGAGAGAGAGAGAGAGAGAGAGAGAGAGAGAGAGAGAGAGAGCATGTCTGCTAACATATATATTATTATCTATGTTTATGTCTGATTATCTATATTTATTTTGTGTTTATCTTTTCTGTATGGAAAAGTAATAAGTCACAGGTTAAAAACATATACCAAAGGTGCTCTTCAATCTCTGGAAACATGCAAAAAATAAAAAAATAAATAAATAAATAAATAATAATAATAATAATAATAATAATAAAAATAAAAATAAAAATAAAATAAATGAAATGATGTAAGAGGATTTGTGTGCAGTTTGTATTTGTATAAAAATCAAATACTTGATTTCCTGTGGCCAGTGACAGAAAATTAATCACATAGTGTTGACAAAGCAAACAATTTTTTTTTTTTGGTTATTGTTATACACTCATAACAGTATTAGTCAACTGAGAAACTTTGCCCTTTACCATTTAATTTTCTTTTAATTCCTCTCCCAGCTGCGTAATATAGTATAAAACATTTCAATAAATTCTTAAACTCACTTGAACATTTTTTGTTTTAAATTTGAAAAGTCATAGAAACTACGTATGTTTTACTTGTGTGTGTAATCAACCACCTATCCCTCCAGTATCTATTAACAAGAAATTAATTAGCAAGGCAAGCTCAGGTAACAGTTTAACTGAAGTATGTGTTTGAAATAAAATATCTGTGAAAGGTGCTGTGTTGGATAAATCACAAAATGTTTGGTACAAAATGACAGTTTTAATTGACAGGTGTTTAATATTTTGTGTAATTTATGGTGATAGAACTCCTACAACTGTGAGATATATTTAGTAGTTTACTCATTGTACAGTATGAGTCACCTGGCTTCAACAATGTTAACCTCGTGGTTGTCAAATTGTTATGACCTGTTTACTCTGAAACATTTTCTTCCTTTTTTCTTAACAAGGTCATTCTCCTAAAGGTGTCACAAAACTACAGGTAGAAAGTAAATACTAGGAATTATCACCTGTAATGAAAATATATGTTTAAAATAGAGATATAATTAAAATACAGGTTGAAAATATATGATAATTATATCTTCTTAAAAATCAAGATATAAAATAAATTAAGAAATAATAATTTAATAAAAAATATCATTTATGAAATAAATGCTAGGAATTATTACCTGTAATGAAAATGATTCCTAATAAAACAAATGAGTACCTACAAAGAAAATAGAGAAAAAAAAAAGAGAATAATAAATAAAATATAAACAAATATGTGCCTAATAAATAAAAAGTAATTTAAGTACAATTTTAATGTGGGAATTGTGCTGTTGGAATGAAAATCTAGGAACAAATTAAGTAACGGATACTAATACCATTCATAAAAATTCAGGTGTAAAATAAACACACTTGAGAACTTGTTAAAAATGATTACCTGTAATAAGAATTCAGGTACAGAATAAAATGCTTATTTAGAATGATTTGCCTGCAGTAACATAACAGGTAGACAGAATAACAACAAAAATAATAACCTGTAATAAAAGTATGGTCAGAGAATAAATAACAGGAATGATTACCTGTATTAAAATACAGGTACAGAATAAATTACTTATTTAGAATGATTTACCTCTGCTAATACAACAGGTACACACAATAACAGTGAGGATAATAACCTGTTATGAAAGTGCAGATACAGAATAAAGAAAAGAAATGATTACCTGTATTAAAAATACAGGTACAGAGTAAACAATGGAATGATTTACCTGTAAGAATACAACAGGTATAATATATATACATAAAAGTAATTTACATGCAATGAATGTGATGGTTGAGAACAACAACAATTACTTGAAACTGTCGTCTTCAGTGTGTATTGTTGACATGTAAAGAAGTGTGTTTTAACAAAGAATGGTTTCACACAGGGTGTGGTTATGTCAACTAATGTCAATGCATGCTATCAATGGATGTTACTCAAATTGCTCAGTTTTGTTCATGCTCTTTGAAATAATGAAATACTTTAATATCTGATGTTTGTAACTTACAATAGATAACATATTTTATTACTGTTTTTGGGTGTGTATATTTATAGTTGACAAAATCAATAAAAAAGAAAAAAGATTAGTTTTGTTTTGATATCTTTTATAAAAAGTCTTATCACTACACCATCTATCGGTCTCTCTCTCTCTCTCTCTCTCTCTCTCTCTCTCTCTCTCTCTCTCTCTCTCTCTCTCTCTCTCTCTCTCTCTCTCTCTCTCTCTCTCTCAGTCTGTTTCTCTAGCTCTCTTTAATATTTATTCAGACCATTAACACAGTTATCATTATTATATCTGACTACACCAGTGTGTACTAACATTAGATTTGTTGAGCTTCATATCACAAAGCCATTCACAGACTCCAAATCAAATCTAGCTAATGAGTGGACAAGATTCTACAGAAACATCAATAGCTGATCACTGTCCAGTCGGATCAAGAGAGATATCACCCCTCGTCAACCTATTCACCCCTTCAGGCCCGTCACCCTCCCCCAACCAGTGTTGTGATGGTCGCTGGCCAGCAGAAAGGTCTGTCAGTTTAATTGCAGTGTCTGTGTGTGACTAAATCACAACTAATAGATTGATTGCTTCTTTTTAAAACTGCATGCTGGTATCTTGGTGAGCACACTGATATTCACTATTGATTATTGTGCATTTTGAACTTTCTGCCAGTGATGAAACCAGGAAGGTGAGTGAAATAACATGGCACAGCTAAGAGTATTGCAGTGGCTAAGATGGAGGTGCATTCTTGTTGCAGTTTATACGTGCAGTTCAAGTAGTGCTCTGAAATTGTATTGTGTGTGTTGGGGTAAGTTTGAGATTCTTGTTTGGTAACAGTGGTCTTTTTGTGGCTGTAAAACAGAATGCAGTATCTTGATATAATCAGTTAGTGTCTCTTAAGGTGTGCAGAAATGTAGTGTAGTATTTAGAATATCAAAAGTGTACAAAAAGCAAGACTACTAGTTATAAATAATGATAATTTAACAAATTAATAAGTAAAAATTTTTTTTTTTTAAATCAAAGAAAAAAATGCATCTTGGCTCACTAGCTTGGTTTTTTTTATTTTTAACATGGAAAAAGCTTACCTATTGAATTAAGAAAAAAAAAATTAAATTCTTCTGCTTTTTACAAAAGATTGATTTTTATTATGTATCACACACTAACCTGAATTCAAATACAACATGATCTTATCTATACTCATTTTTCTCTCTCTTTCTGGTTTAATCACAGTACTGTAGTGTGACTTCGCACATGTATAATAAAATATTTTGGTTTAATTATTGCATTATAATGAAATTCCATTGTAGTACAATTCTTTTGTTACCTTGATTATTGAGAATCCAGAGAAATTAATTAATTTATTTCACACTGACATCCCAAATGATTTCATATAATATTACATATTCATACTGAAAGACTTCATTTCACAAATCAGTGATCTATACTAATACACAAATGTATTTTGGATTTCACTCTAAAAAGGGTGACAAGACTACAAAACTGTTTCATTTTTATCATTGCATAAAGATTATTTCTACATGTGAGTTGTTACAGTATACCTTTACACTAAATCCTGTTTTCTGCAGTATAATGTGTTTTTTGCTGTCATCTACAAATTGTATTTCTGTATTTAAAAATAGCTGAATCTGCATGTCATTGAAATAAAACTTGGAGTGTTGTGTTATATTAACAAGTGAAAGAAAGTTTTGTTGCTTCAAGAATTTAAATGATTCACTTGGCTATTGCTTATGAGTGGAAGATTTTCTGAAAGTATAATGTTGTAGCTAGCTGTTCAGTTAAAGTCTCTGGTATGTGCTTTCCTGTATATAGGTAGGTGCATATGAAAATAGTCTTTTGAGGATTGGTTGTCATACAGTCATTACACAGTACCATTGTGATCAATATAAAATTGTTAATAATGAAGTGTTATGGAAAAATAATATGCAAATGTTCATTCATTTATTCAGTTTGATCATTCTAAGATACCTAAGATATGTACATTTATCATTTATCTATTTAACTTATCTGATAATTATAGTAATTTATGTATAGAACTCAATTATGACTATTTGCAACCATGTATCTGTATGTCATCAGAATGGAACTTAGGATTTGAATTGTTGGGTCATGTTAACAAGTGGAAGAACTTGTACAAGAATTTAAATGGTTCTCTGTTATAATGGAAGTGGACTATAACACAATGGCTGGCATGCAATGTGAATGAGACATGATGAGTTCCAGGATCAGGTCTTTCTTGTAGAATGCACTAAGCAGTTTCGTATTCCAGCCAGTACCTCACAGTTGTTTATCATTTGAGTTGTCATTTTTAAAATTATTGTTGGTATTTTTTAATGTTTTAAAAAAAAAATACATTAACAAAGGAAAAGATTTGCAAGGACATGTAATATAATTTTCAAACAGTCACATTATGTTCAAAACAACAACCCCCACCAAAAAAATAAAAATAAAAATAATAATTTAAATAAATAATAATAATAATAATAATAATAATAAAAAAAATACTCTATCTTATTATCTATGGAATTCCTTAAAGATCTCAGTTCCTTCAGGAGCTCAGAACATTTGCCTTTGCAACCCTGATTTCCCCTTCTACAATTCTGGATCCATCCCAGAACTATTGTTACAAGAATTTAAATGATTCACTGATGTAATACTGTATTATTGTTTTGATTTCCTCTCAGTTCGTGTTGAAGTAATAAACTAAACATGTGTTTTGAAATTCATTTTAACTTTCGTCACGTGAACTGGTGAAAGGTCAGCTGAATTTGTCTGTGAGAACTTATAAAAACAATACAGATGATTCATACACACTTTAATCCTAGCAGAAATGATGTAGTCACATGCACTGTGCATTAATTATGATAATTAGATGTATCATTCAGGTTGAAGTAGTTTAAAGTGTAGAAGACAAAGAAACTGATATATTATATTAATAGTAATTGTCCATCATTCTAATAATAATAATAGTAGTTGTAGCAGTAGTAGTAACAGTAGTAGTAGTAGTAGTAGTAATAATAATAATAATAATAATAATAAATCATTACAAAATAATTTAAATGACAATTAAAGATAATGTTCAAAAATACTCTTAGAAAATACGACAGGTTAAAATAAGTCAAAGTTAATGATGAAGATTCAGGATAAAATGTTAAAGGATTGGTAAGTCAAAATAGGGTACAGCAATTCAAGATGTTCATATAGCCCATGAATTAGTGGTCTTAAAGTCAGCAGTAGTGAGTTTGTAAAGTTATGAAAAAAAAAAAAATCTTATACATAATAAGCATACTGCTCATGGTGATGAACTTTTAATATTAAGAAAACAACATAACGTGAAATTTTGAATCTGTCTCTATAGTAAGGTTGGTTAATTATCATTATCAATAGAAGTCTTCTTAATTACATATCTTTCAGAGAATTAATGTTTGCCTAACAAGATCTTAATACCATTTATTACTGTTGGTTATCAGGATATCTTATGTATGTGGGTTTTGTTTTAATAAGATGAGTGAACAAGAAAATTACGTGTTTAGCAGCCATGATGCAACAGCTCTTCACTTTTCTGACTCAGTGTGTCAAACATTAGCTGGCTCACTGCTGAATTATGTAAACTTTTCTCAAACCTGTTTTTGCATTCAGTATTTCTATACATATCCACTAGTCTTTACACATGTATGTACCCACCAGGCTTTTTTTTTTTCCCCATCTTAAACATAGTAATGGTAAACACAACAAGAAACTTAAGTTGTTTAAACTGGTTCTACAATGGTGAGAATGTTGTTTATTCTTTGAAGAATAGATGAAAATGAAGTTCCTACTTGTAATATCAGATGGTGTAATGTTAGGTTAGGTATTTAGATGCAAGTATTTATACAAAAACGGGTGGATTAAGGGGGTGGATTTAACATATAACCCATGCCCATTGATTTCACTGAATTTTTTTTCTTTGTAATGAAAATTTATTTCATCTCCTGGAAAATTACGTCCTTCTCATGGTGCTCCTCCCCTCTAGTCTCAAATTATGGATCTGCTCCAGGTTAAGAGCAGATATTTTGGTGGAATATATACACAAAATGCTGGTACCAAATGCAACAGGGAGAGAATGTTGTGTATTTCTATATTTTACAGATAACAGCTGCTAGTACAGGGTGTATTTGTATTTTTAGATTGTCTTAAATTTATATATCATGAACTGTATGTATTTTTATATATTTTTATATATTTTTTATATATATATATATATATATATATATCATCAAAAAAAAAAATACATAGTTAAAATAAAAAATATATATTTAAATATCAAGTAAAAAATGAATAAAAATATTCTCAGTACCAACAATCCAACAACAATAAGAAAAAAGAAAGAAATAATAATAATAATAAAAGAAAAGAAAAGAAAAATGAGAAACTAACACCAAACTCAGACTATTTATATACATATAAAAGTTAATTACTTTAATTCACCTATTAGCTTATCACGTAACAGTCATATTAGCAGGTTAACTGTTTGAAAAGTGTCTGCTTTCAGCAAATACTGAACATATGTTATCAGCAGATACTTAAAATGTCTGTTATCAGCAAATACCTTCTGTTAAAACAATGTGTCAGGTAGGCAGCACCATTGTACAGGACACGGGAACTGCAACAGTTCGTGTGATCTATATATAGACATTACCCAAGCACAGGTAAGACAGGTGTAAATTGGAAATACCTGTTAATTGTCACGTGAAAATACATTTTGATTAATGAGATAGGTTGATTTAAACCTTCTTAAAGTACAGTGTGTTTATTTTAATATTTGCATGTTATATTTAAAATGGAAACTGTCCATGGTTTATTGTAGCAAAAATGTTGAAATGAAAAATCACAGATGTGAGTAAAAATGGGTTATTTCACAGCATCATGTGACTTCATTTAACTGTTGTTACATTTAACTTGATTTAATTTTTTTCCCACCTCATTATGAATTGTTCTTTCATCTCAATAAGTACATTTTTCTTAAAATGAGTAGATAACATTAACTTTTAAAAAAACAAAACAAACAAAAACAGCAACCAGTACAATGACAAAACAAAAAACAAAAAAAACCCCAAAACCCAACAAATAAACAAAAACATCTGCACTAACTAAAAAAAAGTATCTGCAGTAACTGTGATTTTGATAAATGTTGTAAATTCTGACAATATATGGACCAACACATTTTTTTATATTTTACAAATTTATGAACCGTTGACAACATTTCTGACTGTATGACTATGACATCTTAAACTCCAGTTTGAAATGAAAACAACAGCGTTGTGTTTTCTGATCTGATTTATGACTGGATGTAATACGTATTTACATCTGATATTGGCTTTACAGAATGCAGTTAGTTATATTAGCTGTTTAAAGTTTTCTAGGTCACTTCACAGGTACACATTTGAATTCACAGGTTTAAATGTTTGTGGTGCTGCAGGTAAGTACAGGTAGATCAGGAAACGGATCAGTGACCCAGACATAAAGATAAGACGATAACTTTCATAGGGTGCATGTGTCTAGGTCAAACACAGAATACTACATACACGTCTTCATTTCGTTTTTCTTTCTTGCTTTTTTTTTTTTTTTTTTTTTTTAAATTTAAAATATTATTTTCTTTTTCTTTCTTTTTGAAATGTATCTTTTCTTTTTCATTATTTTTTTCTTTATTTTCGTATTGATTTTCTTCAGTTTTTATCTGTTTATTTTATTCTTTCTTATTCAAACTCATTTTTATCTTCCTTCTTACTTTTCTTCCTTTTTGTTTTGTGTCTTTTCTTTTTTAAATTTCATTTCATTTCTCTTTCCTTCAGTTCACACAATTTTTTTTTTATCTGATATATTCATTCAGTGAAAATACATATTACAAGGCAATTTAAATAATAAAATAAATACACTACTATTTATTAATTGAGACACTTTATAAATTCAGTTTTTTAAACATGGCAATTTTACAATGGTGAAAGAACAAGACACAGTACATAATATATGTGTATAAATAAACTACTATCTTGTTTTGTGGTATATTCACCTTTTTTTCTTCTTCTTCTTTTTTTTCCCCCTATAAAGCCTGTGTATTTTTATATAACTTTTGTTGTGTATCTGGAAAATAAATTTGTGTTTGTATTCAGAAAATGTTTAGATGAGACAATGTGAGCTGAGGAGAGAAATCTTTTGGTCTGTGTTAATTGCTGAGGGAGATGATTTCTACATGTTTGTCTGTTTGACTAAATGGTTTCTTTGTTGGCTGTTAGTCAGAAACGTTTGATGTTGACAAAACCATCTGGTAGGCTTCAAGCTAACAGGACTCACATTACTGAACCATCTGCTAGAACTCCCTTCTTTGCTTTTATACTGTCTTTTAATTTGTCCATCCATCCATCCATCCATCCATCCATCCATCCATCCATCTTTTCATCTCTCAGGTCTTCATGTGTATGCATACTGATACATATATTCATTGGTCCATCCATGTCCATGTGTTCATTGCTTCATCTGTTTATCTTTCCAGTTCTAACCAGTATTCATGTTACCTATTTCTCTTTACAAATTCTGTTAATGTTTGACAGTCAGTTTTTAAATGCTACTGAGTTTGTTCTAGAATTAGGAGCTAATGTAAAATAATGCATTAGGTATTATAAGCATCATTAATTTTCAAGCATTCTGTTCTTTTAAATACATATTAGCAAACCATCATTGAGTCTTCTTACTTTTTTTCATTTTTGTGTTCAGATAATGTTGTTCATGTATTACATATTTGACATCGTTCATCTTTGAAAATGTGCTATTAAAACTTGATGTATGTGTTTCTCTGTGTCTGAGAAATGCATTTTCTTGCTGCCAGCTATTAACAATAGATTATAAAGCAATGGCAATAGCTTTCCTCTGTCACAGACAGAATGTTTGATACTGAACAAGCATTAAATATTAAAATGACTGAGGTATTGTCAAAGAAATTGTTTTTTCACTTATTCCTGTGATGATTCCAAGAATGTCTTGTGCTGGATGTAGTTAATGCTACAGCTCCCACAAGACTTGTTAACTAAACATTCCCAACATTGTGTTTTTCCATTTTAAACATAGAAATCCATGTACAAAGCATGCATTAGTTAGTTATTTTTTTTTTACCACCTCTTCATTTATTATTGATCAGGTATTTCAGAATCACTTTGCTTTGTGTTTTCTTTACATTAAAAGCAGAAAAGTGCACTGATGTTAAAAGTGAGACCACAATGTCTTTTCATGTTCTGACGTTTTTCTGACCAGTGGCACTAACACAGGTTTCTCTGAGACAATGGACAATAGTGTAGAGTGGCTGGGTTAGATGAAGGTTAACAATAAGGAATGGAATCCATACAGATGACTTTAAACTGAGGACAGAACGAAGTTGAAAAGTTTTCCTGACTAGAAACATATGATCTACAATGATCAGCATGTGATGGTCAATTGTTTGAGGTGTTTTCCTAACCTGGGGCAGCCTCTGTCCCCCTCTGCATAAAATCCTTTAATAGACAACATATGAAGTATATTACAGGGTTAATTTCAAACAGGCCCTGGTGTTTCTGTTAGAATGTGTTTGTGTATCTGAAAATTGTCATCCTAATGATGAAATTCACAAAGTCTTTAGTGTCAGAATTTCAGACATTTTGGACTAAATATTGATGGAAAAAAAAAGTGATAAAAATTACCCATTGTCTTGTTAAATACCAAATCCTGAAGACAACAGATTATGAACATTGTCTGAGTAAATTATACCTTTCATTTTCATTGATTGTTTTTCAAATGAACTCTTTTTTAACTGTTATTTTTAAAAAAAAAATGTTTTTCAAAATCTGCTAAGAGTAATGGACAGTTCTTCACTTTACTATTAGAAAAGAATAGTTACATGCATAAATAATGATACTTCAGTTCAAATAATCTCAGTATATTACACTTTACAAGTATTTGTAAAAATTTCAAAAAATAAAACTGAGGTGATATGATGAATTAGGTGACATCACTAAAGAAACAAACCAACCATTTCTTGATTATAATTGGTATTACACTCATTACTTTTACATCTCTTTTAACATCAGTCAATCATGTTTCCTTAGAAAGGCCAGATGCAAATATATTTCTTTAGATAATGATACATTTTTCTTTTAAACTGAAGAGAATAAATGTCTTTGTAGACATGTTTTATTATTAATACAGTACATCAGTGGTAGAATAAATTACATAAACAGATTGATATAATTTGCTGTGTTAACTGCTATGAGGTGGGAAAGCAAAATGGCTGTGTAGAATTGCAAAGTGGGATAGATAGCTCACTCAAACTGGTAACAAACAATTGTTACACCACTGAGAATTGATCCTATGACCATTTTCTTTTCAGATGAACTTTCTAGCACTGTACTGCAACCTTCTAGGTTCTAAAAACAGATGTCTATACTTTATCATGTGTCCTGCATCTCAGTGTCTGCTTTAATTTATCTCCCCTAATTAACTCCTATAAACTGGTACGGTTTAGTTTTCAAGCCACATGACCTTTGACCCAGACCATTCTGAATGGGTCCAGGTGTTGTAGATTATTGGGTTATTAGAGGTCATCTTTTATCTACATTGATGTGCACTCACTGGAAAAAAAATCTGTTTTAACTTTAATAAATAAATAAACAAATCCTGAAATTGAAATGATTCTAAGATAAATTATCATTTAATATGGATTTTTTAATTTATTACTTACTTAATAAATAAATAAAAAAGTATTATTTATGTATTTATTTGTTTTAAAAATATTTGTTAATATTAAAAAACCCAAAAAAAAAAAACCCACATACTATGCATATTAATAAAAAAAAAATACTTTCCATGAGCACAGTATTTTAAATAATTACCTATAAGTTTATTTTTTAATTACAAGAGATGATATATGTAAAGCTAATGTATCTATAGAGGTAATTTAGCAAACACTTCTGTCCCTTTAAATTACTTGTATATTTATTTATAATTCTAAATGCTTCATTTTATAGCTTAGTCATCTATTTTTATGCTGTATACAATCAAAATCGTGAAATAACAAAGAGTGCTCAAGCTGCATGATGTTATAAATCAGAAACTGCTATATTCAGTTACATTATGGAAGCCTGTTTAATACAAGTATTTATCAAACATCTGAAATACCTTTAGTCTTACTAACACTTCGATCTGTTTTTCTACATTCACCCTCCCTGCATTTCTCTTATACAATCTAGACATTCTGAAGGACATTATTTTGAAGGACTTGCTCAATCTGCAGTAATCCTGTGGAGTTAAATGCTGCAGTTTGCCCAAGGTGGACTCAGAATACTGGTTAAAAGGCTTGGTCAATACCTTGATTTTTATGTCTTATGGCAACTGTGGCTTCAGCTGTAGTTGTACTCACAGAACCAAGGCAGCTGTGTCCCTTGTCAGCTGCTGGGAAACAGAGAGAGAGAGAGAGAGAAACTAGAGAAAGTGGACAGAATATTAGTGTCATAAAATTAGCTGATGTTTTCTTTGGTCATTTGTCACCTGACAGGTATGTAGATGTTTGTGTATGGGATATGGGGAATGGGCATTTTGTATCTGTAGCTAAATTAATTCAGTATTCAAGATAAATATTCAGTTTCTGGAGATGTATATTGTTAGTTTATCTGACATTAAACTAACTATTTTCAGATTTTTCTCTCTGTCTGTCTCTTTCTCTCTCTTTGATTCTCTCTCTCTCTCTCTCTCTCTCTCTGACTGTCTCTATCTCTCTCATTTGCTCTTTCTTCCTCTCTCACTTTCTCTCTCTTCATTTGTTTTACACTTTCCTTATCTCTAAACTTTGGTGTGTGTGTGTGCATGTGCATGTGTGATCACTTATGAAAGAAGAAAAGAAAAACTATAATACACCCAAATATATTCATGTGTCTGGAATCATTACGCATACATAGCATATATGTATACTGACATATTTGTTTGCTGCAGCACACATGTTGCATTACCTGGTGTTATGTTTGCATTAAACTGTGAATCATTTGGGTCAGTAACGTATGACATGTTTATAATGAGAAACTGTAAAAAAAATCTGTAACGGCAACATCAAAATTACCTAACTAATTTTGTCGTTTGTCACCTTTACAAGTATCCAAGTATATGTTCTTGCATTAAATTGTGAAAAAGTAGGTCACTGATGCATACAAATTTTAAATTAGTTGTATCATTTTATTTAGAAGTTGGGAAAGAGAATGTTTATGTTAGGAAATGACCTGCATACCTTGTATATGTGTTCATGTCTGTATGTGTATGAGTATATGTCTATATGTATCTATACATGAATGTCTCAGTATTTGCATGAAAAGACCAGTTAATTAGGTCTGTATAAAAATCTATTAAGATCCTTTTATATTTATTATTAATTGTATTTATAGTATGGTAATTGACCTTAATATCATTTATATAACTTTACTCATTTCTTTGATTTATTTTATTTTGCTAATGCAAGGGGGAAAACAATTTAAAAAATAAAAAAATGATGTGGCAACTTCGTAGTAATTTATCTTTCTTGATAAAAATGGTCTTATGTTTAATTACATGCTGTCAGTAAAATAGATTAGAAAAATGTAAAAAATAAGTTAATCAAAAACAATTTTGTGTAGCCAAATAAACCTCACATTAACCAATCTATAAATTGTAATGGCTTTAAAAAATAATAAAATAAATTTATTCAGCACCTGAAACATGCACAAAAATCAAATAAAGTCTCTTAATAACAACAATACCCAGCATCAAGGGAAATTTTCTTTTTAAAATCATATTTAAAACAAATTCAACTTCCTTCATTTTTCAGTTCATGTCTGTGTCCTCTCCCAATGTACTTGCTTTTAAGCTGAAATTAATTTTATTGTCATTTACATAAAAATAACAAAAATTAATTGTTTTTCCTTCTGACTGACTGTTGATAAAAATGGTCTTTTCATCTTTCATTTATCTACTTCAAAGTACATAACTTACATGCTAATGGCAGGATAGGCTACAGGAATATAAAACAAAGTCAAACAAGAGCAAGGTTACTAATAATCAATACAACAGTTTCAACTAACTGTAAACTGTTTGTTAACATTCTCCTAACCCTGTAGTCAACAACACAAACTTTTTTTTTTTTTTTTTTTTTTTAAACTTACAGTTTAGTCACATCTTGGTACGTGATTTTAAAATTGTTCAGGTTGAGAAGGAAGCCAGTTTCCCTTGTAAACCATCACCAGTGTGTGGTTTATCGATACCCTTAGTAAATATCTTTTTTTGTTTGGGAGCCCAGACAAGTGTTTGAGAACAAACAACATTCGTCAAACACTGTAATCATTAACCCATGTTTAACAGTGTGGTAGAAGAAGTGTTTTTTAAAATTTGTTGTTACTAGTGCTGTTACTGATGTTCAGTGTTCAGATTTGAAGTGTGGGTTTATTGTTATGAAAATTTAATTAAGTTTAAAAATATTTTAGTAGTTTAATTAAGTTTAATAAAATTTTATGAGTTTATAATAATAAAAAATGAAATTAAAGGGATATTTTCGGTTGCAAATGTAAATAATTGTTATAAATGACTCTTGTCCCACCAACACATTTTAATATTAATGATTGTGAGGTGAACACATAAGAAAGTTTACAATGGTAACATGTCAAGTGATTTCATAAACACAGTATAAAAAACTTGGCACATTACTAAGAACTTACCTATTGATCTTATTTTGATTAGAACTGACCTCCATTTAGCCAAGAAAAATCAAAATCAAAGAAAAATACTCTAAGCCAGATAATTAATATGAAACTCTAGATTATAAGCCAGGAAATATTCGTATTGAATTCATTGAATCCTATCATCTTCATCTTGTACCTATAGGCAAGATTAAACTGTATTGAATAAAATTCCAATATAATTCAATTACCAGAGATTTTTGTAATTCTAAGGGCTGGTATTATTGGTCAATAGAGTAATAATCAGTTACAAATATAGCCTCTCTGAGATACTGATAATCAACATTAATGGTGGAAAACTAATGTTCTCATAAAACATATATCATGATTAATGATCTTTCTGTCTCTCTCTGTCACACACACACACACACACACACACACACACACACACACACACAGATACAGACACATAAACACAGACACTCGCAGATACAGCCATAATACACACATATATACATTCTTTGTTTTTTCAAGAGAAAATAAAAATGATTGAGGCACATTTTTTCTCTTTTCCTTTCTTTCTTTCTGTCTTTATTTTGTTTTTCCTATTTTCCTTCTTCTTTCTTTTGCTCTATTTTAAAAATGAAATACCAGCATATACATGTATGCTCCTTTCAGACATCAGAATGTTGTGAAAAACCAGTAATAATTAACTTTACTGTAATGCATGTAATGTTAACAATAGCAACAACCACTTACTAATACAGCTACTGTTAGGTACTGATAATGAGAATTAATGATGCAAACTCTGTGCACTGAAAAAAACCACTGACTATGTCATTACTGGTGAAATCAATCTGTGTAGCAGGAATTATTTTAAAAATAAAACAGATCTGAATTTGAAAAACTTACCTAGATTGCCATTATTGATTTTTTTTGGTTTTATTTTTATCTACCTTCTTTTTGTTATTCTGACATTTCGATTTTTTTAAAAAGAAGAAAATATTAGATTTATATATTTTTTTTGTTTTGTTTTATTTATTATTTCTTTCATTTTTTTTTTTTAAATAATTAAATCATTTTAAAAAAAAAAAAACCATTTCTGATATAAAAAAAAAAAAGAAAATACCTGAAAATCTACCTGTAAATATTTGTTGTACCACCCTTCCAGATAAAAATCTTATTTAGTATTAATTTCAAAATAATGTGGCTTTTTTATATGTTTCTAACACATCATTAATGTGACTGTTTTGTTATTGCAGATCACAGTCTAGGATGTTGTGATATGAGGTGAAGTTTAGGGTGTGGCTCACTGACAGACAGGATGGGGCCAATGTGGTACACTGTTCACAGTCACAGAATCAGCCGTGTGATGATGATGATGTGGATGATTCTCATCATCACCTGTGGCTGCGGGATGACATCTGTGAAAGGTGAGTGTTTCTTTAAGTCAATCTGCAACATGTTTGAGAGAGAGAGAGAGAGAGAGAGAGAGAGAGAGAGAGAGAGAGAGAGAGAGAGAGAGAGAGATTGTAATTCCAAATATGATTTATGATTAGTATAGTGTTTTCATATTTTAATTTGTTCAGAAAATTTGAAGAGATTTGGAAACAAAATAAAATAAAACCCCATAAAAAAAATAAAAATGATCTAAATAATAATAATAATAATAATAATAATAATAATAATAATAAAATAAATATATAAGGAAAAACAGATAAAATTGGTAAATGCATACATTGCCATCTTTCAGTTAAAATATACTACAGTCAAAACAGTAACAAGAACATTAATAATAACTGAAGAAATTTTCAATAAATATGTATTGATTATAATAATATATAGATTTAACATATGCAAATCTATAAATAATTCAGCACATATATTTTGGAAATGTTAGCTGAAATGGCAGTTATTTTCCATTAATAAAACATAACATTCGAAAGAAATGAAATTTTTCATGAATTATTTGTTCACAGTAAAACTTCAGGGTTTATCTGTATAAATAAAATGCATATAAAATGCTAAAAATATTGATTTAAAAATAAAATATTAATGATTCAATAGTTAATGAGTTAAAGATTTTATCTAGAAAAGTCAATGAATCATAAATTTACTGTTTATTGTAAAAAGAAACACAAAAACCCAACAAGTATTGCATGTCCTTATATTCACTGATGCACTTCTTCCACAGCAATACACATTATAAACCTGGATTGTTTGACTTAGTATTAATGTGTTTGAAGATTAACGAAAATAATAGTTATTTTACACCTTTGAGTGGATGCTGTTATCAAAAAGTTGAAGAACAAACAGAATCTTACTCATTTCAATGGATAAAAAATAAAAATAAATTAATATTTTATATTAAGACAAATAAATAAATAATAAAAACAAAAAAGAAAAATAAGCCAAAAAAATTCCATAATCACCCAAAAAAGAAAACAACCAAAAAAAAAAAAGAAAATAAAAGACACACCCACTCAAAAAACAAGCCAACAAAGGAAAATTTAAAAAAACGAAAAAAAACAAAAGGCTATTGTTTTGACTCATCTATAAAATGTATGTATCCCATGAATGGCTGATGTAAGAGTGTATGAATTCACAGGTGCCTCAGTGTGTTTGTCATAACAACACTCAGTCACATTGTATTTAGTGTACTGTTCATGTTATCACATTATGGCAGCTGGAATGTGCTTGTCAAGCATACCCACAACACATGTAGCACATAACATAGATATATATATGTGTAATATAAACCAGATATTACTTATTATATACATGTGGTTTTAGTCTGCTGTGTAAAAGATTCCTTGCTGTGTTTTTAAAAAAAGAATAGCTTTCGTGCTATAACATGTTTTCTTCTGCCTGAGGTATATTAAAAATTTCTTGTTGTTCTTTTTATAAAAGAATACCTTCTGTGGTATATAACGTTTACTTCTGTTTTAAGACATGAAGTGAATGAGATTTTTTTTTTTCAGTTTAAGAAAAGAGCAGCTTATGTATTGTTCATGTATATGTAAAAGTTTCCTTGCTGTTCTTTTACATTTGTATGATTAACTGATGTAGTAATGTTTGGCATCAAATTGGGTGAAAGTAATAAATTTCAGTATTTCTGTATCAAGATAAAAAAGATACTTATGCACTGTAGTTTAAAATACAATTTGTTTAATGAAGAATGAGAAATAACTTAAAATAAATGAAAGTTAAATAAATAAATAAGTAAATAAATAAATAAATAAATAAAATAATAAATAAACAATGAACAGGAATAAAACAATGGATTGTATTGAAATTTACCAGATGGCAAATCGCTGGTCTTTTAATGCATTTGGTGAAATTATTGGGTTAATGTTTACATTTTCAAACAAGAATGGACTTCTTTTTAATCTCTTATCTGTTGCTCTCTTGTTTTGACATGTAACAATTGTAGGCTGTCCAAAAAAAAAAAAAAAAAAAAAAAGAAACAAGAAAAAAAAACCAACAAGAAATTATCAGCTAGTCAGAGATAATTTCTAATGGTTTATGTCCTTTCATGACACCAGTAATTGCATTAGCCTCAGTCAGAAAGGTCAGAATAAAAGTGTTTGCCCAGGAGAGGGTTGTAGAGCAGTGGTGGGGATTTACCCTTTGACCTCACAGGTCATAGGATCAGTTCTTATTCTTTCCCTTGGAATGCTTCAGTTTCGGATTGTATTTTACAGATGCTGTTGTAATGTTATATTAGTTTGTTTTTATCTTCTTTTTTTTTTTTTTTTTTTTTTCTTTTTTTGAGGGGGCATTGTCATTTATTTATTTATTTGATTTAATAATTTTTTATTATTATTATTATTATTTTTGTTGTAAAGACTGTTTGAGAAAGGAAACCTTTTCCAACAGAATTCTAGACCAGTGTTTTTTTTAACTATTTCAGTATTATTTACTTTTGAATCTGTATTACAAAATTTCATTCACTCATGACAAAATGTACTTCCTTTCACTGTGCCACCAGTTTCGTTCACCCCTGTAATAATTTCATTCACATCTGAGTCAGTCGTTCACCAGTTTAAGAAGCATTGTTCTAGGCAGTTGTTATTATTAGCATAGGTTCTTTAACATATTTGTTTCTCACAGACAGGATAGCACATACCATTGCTTTTAACAGATTCATTGTGCACTTGTTGGATTGGAAAATAACTCAGTAGTTTCATTAATGAGAACTGATCCTGGGATCTGTCATTTCTGTGGGAAATACAAAATTATGCTGTAATTTTTTCAATCTTGTATTTTTTGTTTATAGTTCATGTAACTAACTCTGTAATTAAAATGTCGTGGTTCAGTTAACAATGATAATTTATCCCACTTATCATTACTTATCCTTAAATATAATGTTCCCTTTACCACGTTAGCATTTAATTGTTAATTGCTTGTGTAATTAGAATCCTTTCATGCATGGTATTGTACCAGTTTATCAGCTTTTATTATCAAATTAAACACCGGCTCATTTAATATTTAATAAGAGTATATATATATAAAATCAGCAAATGTAATATACATGGGAAATATTTAATATATATTTAATCAAGCATGTAATACAAGTTTATTATTAAATGTCATATTAAGTGTAATAATATTTTAAGAATATTTATTTAAACGAAAATATATTGGGAAAGGACACAGACATAAACTGAAAAATAAAGGAAGTCGAATTTGTTTTAAATATGATTTTAAAAATAAAATTTCCCTTGATGCTGGGTATTGTTGTTATTAAGAGACTTTATTTGATTTTTGTGCATGTTTCAGGGGCTGAATAAATTTATTTTATTATTTTTTAAAGCCATTACGGTTTATAGATTGGTTAATGTGAGGTTTATTTGGCTACACAAAATTTGTTATTTTAAAAGAAAGAAAGATGAAGGAATAAGGAAGTAAAAGAAGAAAAAAGTAATAATAAAAAATAAATAAAATACAGTAATAATAATAAAGATGATGTTGGTAATGATGCCAATAATAATAAAACATGCAATAAATAAAAATAACTGTACATTAAAGCAAAATCAAAAAAATATAAGAAATAAACAAAAGCAAACAAAAACCCAGATAAAAAAAAAAAATTCATATATATATATATATATATGAAATTTTCATTATATATAAATATATAAATAAAATAAAATAAAATAAAAATAAAAATAAATCAACAACATTAAAAAAGAAAAGAAAAGAAACAAATAAAATTAATACAATTATTTCTACAAAATAATAATAACAATTTTTTTTTCTATCACTGAAACTTCTATCATTAATTTGAGAAAGGTCAGATTTGAAATCGATATGAAGACCCTTTTAGCAGAGTCTGATTTGCTAATTTGATATACTTGTATGCACAAGAATAAGAAATTAAAATGTTATTCTAAATGACTGCCCCAAGACTGGTTATAATTGATGCTTCATCAAAGTCAGACAAATTTATTGATTTGTTAGTTATGCATAAAACCATCTTGCTGAATTTTCAGTTTGATATCAAAATCTTAATTTGATTGTTGTGGTTTTTATATCATTTTAAAAATTATCATAACCATCATCATGTTTTTTTTTAAAATTATTATTATTGTTATTGTTATTATTGTTATTGTTGTTGTTATTATTATTATTATTATTATTATTATTATTATTATGTTGTTGTTGTTGTTGTTATTTTCTTATTTTTAATTTTTAAAGTACTTTGGTAATTCATAATGTTCAGTAAGGATAATTAAAATAAAATTTATTTTTACTTCGGTAATGGAACAGATTTTCTTTGTCTTTCTCTTTTTTTTAAAATCATTATTTCTTTTCTTTCTTTTCCCTTTTTGTAATATCCATTTGTTAATGAACATAAAACTCCATCATGTTATTTTTCTCAGCAGATATTTACAATTTTTAAGAAAAAAAAAAAAACTCCATTAATTTGTCATAATTTTTTATAGCAGTAACCGACACGACAACATTGATTTTTTAAAAATTCAAACCACATGTTACACTACAGAATCTGATATTCATATTTTTAATTAAGAACCTGTAATATGATGTGGGATTGATTTTGTAAACAATGCAGGTGTTCACTTGAGGTTTAAACGTGTGTTTTTTTGTTTAATTTTTGTGTCTCAAAGCTCTGTCCTGGGCACAGCCATGAAAGGAAGAATTGTTACAATTGTGATTGGAATGGAATTATGCAAATCATTTTTGATCATTATGTGAAAGTCTGAAATGAAATGTTGTTACTAATTTGTATAAATATTTATTGGAATTAATTACCAGAACTTTTTATTCAAATTAATTGACTTGAATTTACATTAAAAAAAAAAAAAAAAATTACTAATAATAAAAATAGATATTATTAAATTAGTGTGTAATACAAAATTTCAGTTAAAGAAAATATAAGATTACAGAGTTGATTAGTTGTGAATTATTTATTATTAAGTATTGTACACAATGCTTTTAATGTTTTCTCCAGGGTTCTTTTTTGACAAAGATTATTTTAGAAATTCTGATTAATTGAAATAAAACTTTGTAAACATATTCCATGATTCAGAGATATTACAGAAACTCACACCTCTCAAATTACATTGCAAATTCATTCTTCTAAGAGCATCATTAACAATGAATAATTAAATTTTTAAAAATTAACTGGCAGAATCTGTTATATTTGTCAAAAGTTAGAATTACAATGAATTATATATAGTAAAGTTACAGACATTTATACATTATAAATAAACAGGTTTTAACATTGCCCTGTCTTCTGAATCAAAGTTTTCCTACTGCCCAGGTTGAGAATCAGTGGACTTGAGAAGTAGTTTCATTACTGATAGGTTGTTTCGACATGTTTTGTTTTTGTTATTATTGTTGTTTCTCTTGTGGTTATCATTTTGTCGACCTAACAGAGACAACTGAAAGTTTTGGCAAGTTCATTTTTGTTGTCTGAATTTCTTCATTGTAAGAAACAAATAAAATTTTCATCATCAAGGCAACACATGTGATATAAACTTTAGAAAACAGAGATGAAAAAGTAATGAACTCATTACCAACTTTTTTTTTATCTTGAAATATAATCATTCTGTAATCAACATCAATTCACAATGTGTAATGATACGTGAAAAATCAATGTACAGTTTAATAATATTGTTAACTGGCATTTGTTTCCTGAAATTCCTTTTGATGATTAATAAAGTAAAAAAAAAATAAAGATCAAATCAGTAACATCATCTAAAATGTACTCTAATGTAGCATAATGTAAAACAAATGAAATAAAATTCTGCTACTGTTATTCCTACTGTTGTTATTAGTCATTGTTTGTAATGAAGTAAAAAAAAAAAAATTATATTATTTTTATTATTATCATCATCATCATTGCCATCACCACTGTTACTATTGTTATTATTATTAATATTATTAATATCATCATCATCATCATCATCATCATCATCTTTATCATTAATTTTAAATGTTTTCTTTAAGGTCGATTCCCTCCTCACAAACCAATGATGACACAATATGCTTGTGAAAACGGCAAGCTGAGAATCAGCTGCCTGGATGGCCAGGTGATCAGAATAATGAGAGCTAACTACGGACGTTTCAGCGTGTCTGTCTGTAATCCTTTTGGAATCACGGATGGATGGAATTTACAGTGCATGTCTTTCAGATCTCTCGAGATAATTTCTGAAAGGTAAGTCACATTTAGGTAGATACAATAGTTATATAATTTATGAAAAGTGGATTGAGGAAAGACAGTTGGTCAAAGAGATGTTAAAATGAGATATATTTAAATACTGAAAAATGGATAGGAGATATCTATATCATCAAAATGAAGATGCATTAGATATATTTGACAGTCTTTGAAAAACAGACAGTTGATGTAAAACCTACAAAGATGCAGTAGATATATGTCTTTGGAAAAAAAACAGAAAAAGGGATTCAAGAAATAGTATGGAGATATATGGAAAAATTTGATATAATAATAGGCTGGGTGTAATAATTATAGGGTTTGTCAAAGATGGATAGACTAGATAGTGTAAACAAAAAATAGTGTTTCTGAAATGATGGATACTATAGATACATTATTTCTGAAAAAAATAGATACTCTTTTGAAACTTAATTTAAGCAAAATTTACTTTAAAGTAAAAAAACCCCCAAAACTGCAGATAAAAATAAAACATCCCCACCATGCCCCACACCTACACAACATTAAAATAATAATAAAAAATAGATTTAAATGTTTTTCCTAACAAACTTAACATATATAAAATTTCAGCTGAACAGGTTATAATGTTGTAACAAGTTTTGTGTAGTTGGTGTTATCATGTTACTTGGAGATGTCTGAAACAACACACTGTTAGTCTGTTGTGATACAGGATAAGATGCTGAGCAACAAAGAAGGACCACACCCATATTCAGAATTCATTGTTTCAGAGTTTGCAGATATTGTATAAATGTCAGTGAGATAACAGGTTTAATGGATATTTGGAATGGTTTGAGATTTCTCTTTGCTGTTGGTCAGATGTATGCTAGTGGAGGGAAATGTACTGTTAATCAGCAGAAAAATGTGTTTATTTATGATAACAATTAAATGTATTAACCTCAATATATAAATAAAGTCACACACACACACACACACATACTTACACACACATGCACATTCACTCACATATACACAAATACACACACATTTGTTTAGATATACAACATAATCTGTTCAAATATTTGAGTTCTTCCTGTATAATTAACACTAATTAAAACTACACATGAGTGATATATAATAACTATGTTTATATGCATATAATATATATATGGCAATATATAATATGGTATATATTCATATTAAATAATAGTTAAAAAATGCATTAGTACAGGTTTACATAACTACTTTTATACAAGCATTTAATATATATATCTATATATATTATTGTATATTTATGTTAATACTAATTAATAAAGATTTACATGATATCTGTGTTTACATACGTATGTGATATATTTCTGTTTATAACGTTGTTTATATTTGTGTTGATGTAAGGTGTGATGGACGACAGTCATGTGAGATGATGGCCAACAATTATGAGTTTGGAGACCCGTGTCCTGGAACCAGCAAATATGCAGAAGTCAAGTATTTCTGTCAAGGCGGTAAGACAGAATCTAACTAGTTTAATGTTTATTTCTTAGGCTGTTGTTAGCAGCTAGCATTTATTATTGATTTCATCTTTATCATTATTTAAAATTGCAAATTTAAGTTCAAACACTTTCCATTTATATATAATATTACATATAATATTAAAAAATAAAATGAAATAAAAACAAAAAGAAAATAATCATTAAGTAAATAAAAAGACCTGTAACACATTATTATTATTATTATTATTATTATTATTATTATTATTATTGTTATTAATTATTAGTATTAGTATTATTGCTATAATTATTATTTGATATCAGGGTTTATGTAATAGTGCACATAATATTATTTATATTTTTTTACTTATTTATTTTTTAAACTTATTTTTAAATGTATTTTTGGAGTTGTCTTGACACTTGCACAGTTTAAAACTGTGATATATGTTTATTTGTTTTCCAGAAGAGTCAGAAACAAAAACAGTTATAACAACACCAACTACCAGTACTACAACTACAGCTACCACTACAAGTAAGAACTAACATATCTATGAAAACATCTCTGGACACATTTGTTTTTGTGATGGAAGAATATTTGTGATTTGTTGTAAATGTGTTGGTCTGTGTGTGTGTGTGTGTGTGTGTGTGTGTGTGTGTGTGTGTGTGTGTGGATGTGTGTGTCTGTGTGTGTCTAGTGTGTGGTGTGTGTGTTGGGGTCAACATAGGTATCTATGTATTTATATATGAGTTGTGATAAATGTAAGAATATTCTGTGTCTTTTATCAGATCTGTTTGTATAAAATATTGAGCATGTCAGTTTATGTGAATTTCTACATTGTTATTTAGCCTTTTTTTCTTCTTCTCAGAATGCATATGACTGTATGTACATATGTATGAATATCTTTAAGTGAATGTATGTGCCTGTGTGTGTGTGTGTGTGTGTGTGTGTGTGTGTGTGTGTGTGTGTGAGAGAGAGAGTGTGTGAGTGTGTGTTTTAGAGAATGATATGTCTGTTAGCTGATAAAGGCATGCAGTGAAGTAGTTTCTCTGGTAGATGCAGAGCTGTCTGAATTATTTCATTTTTATCAAGGCATAGTTCAATCAGACTTTGCATGTTAGGCGATTAAAATCTTTTTTTGTTCTGTTATTTCTTGTTACATAAAAAAAACTTTTTATTTTAAAATTTGCCAGTTCCTTTTTTTTTTCTTTTTTTTTTATAAAGTTAGTATTAGAAAGTAAAAATAATACTAATGTAAACTTTAAAATAACGAAATACATTCTATAAATGTATTTTAAACTTTAAATTTAATTTTTTTTTTAAGTGGTCTACTTTTTGTCCATTTCAGCAACATCAACCACTACCACAACCACTATATCAACAACCACTACACCATCAACCACCACACTGACATCAACAACAACCAAAACATCTCCAACTACCACAACATCTACAACAACAACAACAACAACAACATCTTTCATTACATACCCACGAACAGATACTACAACAAAAACAACAACAGCTAAAATCTTTTCCTCGCCCCAATCAAAATACACTTCCTTCTGCTGCAACCAAAATGGTTGCCTCTGCCGCAACCTCCACCCAGTATACAAAACCACCCACAGTCAGTAAGTTACCCACTTCTTTTGCTTTATTTCTCCTGTCCTTATGCTCCATCTTTGCTTAATTATTATTATTACAGCATGCATGTTTTTATCGGGTACTATTTATTGGATGCACAATAATAACTTAACCCCTTTTACCAAATCCCAAGTAAAATGATTGCAAATGGTTGTTTTGTATGCTCAGTCTGACTGAGCTTTTTGTTTGAATCCTGTGTGTGTGTACAAATAGAAGTAGGATTTATGTATATATACACACACACACACGCAGAGACCCACAGAAACACACACACACACACACACACACACACACACACACACACACACACACACACACACACACACACACACACACACACACACACACACACACACAGACATGCATACATATGCAATTATATTAAACGAAGAAAATTTGAAAGTAACCTTTTTAATATTAACAGATATTTGTTGTCAGGTATTATATAGAAATATATACTTCCTGTCAGTGGGCTATATTTATTAACATGTTTATAGACTTGACAAAACACTGAAATAAAAAAGAGTTAAAAAGAAAAGAAAAAAGAAAACGTTATTCTAGAAGCTGTTGCTGAATGTTTTGAATGAAATATATTTTCTGTTTGCCTGTACACATTGCATTTTACCTTGTATCATTCTCTCTTTGCTTAGAGAAACATTCAATCTTTGATTATATCTTATTGAAAAGTGCATGTATAAACCTATAAAACATCACATTTACAAAAATTTAGTTCACTCTAAAATTTACACACATTCAAGAAATTATTAATTTTTTTTTTTTCAGTATATATTTATATATACACAGCTACAATATTTTTAGATAAAGTAATTTATTGCACATAATTACTTTTAATATGGTTTTCAGTTTTAACTTTATTATTATTAATTATTGAATAGTGAAATAAATACAGCTAGATGTTTGTAATTACTGAAATATTTTTAATGTATATTAGCATGAGAAATAAATAATAACAGTAATAATAGTAAGTGAATAAATGAAATTAATAATAAAAGAATTAATTTAATGTTTACTTTTAAAAATAAGTTTTTCTTCTTTTTTAACATCCAAAAATAAATAATTGATTAGTTAAAAAAAAATCAATGTTGTTTGCCTTGATAATGGTGAAAGTAAAGTTTATAAAAATCTATTTGATATTAGAAATTTAAAAAAGTAAATGAGGCAATTTATTTCTTATTTCACATCTAATATTATGTTTTATTCCACACACAATGGCCTGTTATAATTTTAGTATCTTCTTTGCTAACTGCTAAACATTCTTTTCTGTTCTATACATTCAAATATACAAATATATCTTGTTTCCTAAGTTATGATGTATTATTAAGTGTAGAAATTGCTTTTACTATTGGCTAATATTTCTAATAATGGAATATTAACAAAATAACTGTAGAATGGATTATTTATTGATGTTATTAAAAAAAAAAAAAAAAAACCCCTCACAATAAACAAACAAGTGAGGAAATTGTGTCACAAAGAGATTAACAAAGGATTTTGTAAAATGTGAGTGAACATATCTGTTGATATTTGGCATGGTTGAATGAAGTTTGTTGCATTATTTGTGTTTAAAAAAATAAAAATGAAATATGCATGTGGTTTTGTAAATACATGCTGGATTTGCTGAGTAAGTTAGTGTAATAAAAGATCATTTGTGTGCAAGACAATTTTGATTTAAAGATTTTAAAATTAATTTAAAATGTTACATTTTTTACAGTTTTATAATCTTTACAGATTGTTTTAATGTATTTATATTAAAAGCAAGGAAATAAAAAGCAAATGATAAATAAATAAATAAATAAATAAATCTGGAAATAAACCAACTATAATATTAAAAAACCAAAATAAAGATTAAAAATAACTAAATTAATATTAATATATATAAAAGAAGAAGAAGAAAAAAATGTATTCATTTTTCAGTTTTTATTTTCAACTTTTAAAATATACCAGAATATTTTATTATAAAAACAGTTTCATTTTTATTGCAGAAATCAGTACAAAAGCCACAACTACAACCACTGAACCATCTACAACTTCATCCACCACCATTTCAACAAGAAAGACAACTCCAGTTCCAAGAACAATAACTGTGAAACCAAGAAAGACAACTCGGGCTCCTTTCTTCACCACTAAAGACAGTGACCCAGGAATGGCTAACTTTGAGATGCGCTACTGTCAGGCAACTCGGGTGGACAGTGTCTGGTGGCCAAGGACATCAATTGGTCACTGGGCTGATCAGCAGTGTCCAGATAATCTAAAAGGTTTGATATTTTAATTCTAAAATTGTTAAAAAGAAAAAGGGAAATTAGAGAAATTAGAAAAAATATTTTTAAATTTTTCTTGCTTATTTACATGTTTCAAGTAAAATTTTTAAAATGCACATACAAAATAAAAAATAAATATATAAATAAATGAACAGTTTTTAAGAATAAAAACTGTATATCTCTCTGTACTAATTGCTCTCAGAAAAGATAATATTTAGTTCATGACTGATTTCTGTTATTTAATCATCACAGTCATATTAAAATTATTTTATATTTGCCCTTTGCCTATAAAAAAACAAACAAACCCCCAAAAAACAACAATTAAAAATAAGAATAAAATTAGCTTGCACATATATCTTTCATATGTCTTTTACACACAAGTAGAAGTAGCTTTATGAAAATTCAATAAAAAATAATTTTAACCTTTTCACTGACAACTAGGAACGGCAAGGTGGCTCTGTAGTAGAAATGGGTGGACTGGAGCTCCTGACTTGAGTGACTGTGTGTCCCCTTGGGTGGAGCAGTTAGACAAGAAGATAGAAGATCTGGTAAGCAATTTTATTTTTTTTTAAATATTTTTATAAAAAATATTTTTTTGTTTTTTTAAAAATTAAACATTTAATTTTCTGTATTTATTTTATTTATTTTATTTTTAATTTCTTCTTTAACACAAGCTTTATTTTTAACCACTGTTTAGTTGAAAGAAAACTATTGTACTGATTGCATACAACAAGACATGGTGAGTTCTGTCAAACTGTTGTGAATGAATCATGTATTTCATCATGCTTATTTACCAACATCTCTATCTCATCTGTCACACACTTCAATATGAGGTATAGAGATTTGACAAGATTTTTTTTCATTTTAAAAATATTACTGCTGCTACTATTAGCACCACAACCACCACCACCACCCATCATCATGACTACTACTACTACTACTGCTACTATTGCTACAATTTTTGCTGTTGCCAGCACCATCATCACCACCATCATAACCATCATCACCATTACCATTTTTATCACACCACAACAATATTATTCTTCCTACAATTACTAGTAACTATACTACCACTATTATTATTTTTACAACCACTAATAGTTTTACATCTATTAATACTACTAATAAAATTACTTTATTATGTTTACTTTATAATTGCTACAATTAATAAAACAACAAGGGTTACAAAAACTACTGCTAAAACTAGATTTACTTCAATTTCCTCTGTTACAACTATTGATGCTACTACAATTACTTTAACAAGCAGT
Organism: Chrysomallon squamiferum; assembly: GCA_012295275.1. NCBI lineage: Eukaryota > Metazoa > Mollusca > Gastropoda > Neomphalida > Peltospiridae > Chrysomallon > Chrysomallon squamiferum. The sequence continues at coordinate 17,970,047 of CM022670.1, forward strand.
ACCACAAACATTTCTATTACTACTTACAATACAACATTTAATATGAAAACAGGTATTACCACTGTTACTATTGATAACACTGCTGTTACTACCATTTTTATTACTGTAAATACTGTAACAATTAATAGTATACTTTTATTTCTGTTACCACCACCATAATCAGTATAACAAGTTTTACTACAATTTGTACCACTACTACTATGTCTATTACTACCACTACAGTGAAGAGAACAACAAGCACAGTCACTCTTACTGTAACTAGAATAAAAATATTACTTCTACTATTGTAACAATAACTACAACACTCCTTCTGCAGTAGCTACAACAGCATTGACAACAACTCAAAAATAATACTATAATAATGATATACTACTACTACTACTACTACTACTACTACTACTACTACTACTACTATTATTATTATTATTATTATCTGTTTTGCAGCTTCAGGGAGGAGTGTCGGACACCAATCCTGTAGAAATTCTAGAAAACCTTACTGACATAACTTCTGTGAAGACTGGGGACCTCAAGCGTACAATGATCAAGCTGATGCCGAAGTTGAGGAATGTGCTGCAGAATGATGTGGATGAGGAGAACATCCCACCACTGATAAAGAAGAAGAAAGTGAAAAGATTCAGCAAGGTAAGATCATGCGAAACATTGAGAACTAAAACTGAAATGTGTTTAAAGTTCCTTTCTAAAGTAGAATGAATGGAACTGATTTTATGATTTTTAAATGTTTTTAATTCATTGAAAAGTTAAATATCCATATAAATATTATTTGAATATATATAACTTATGACTTTTAATGAAAATGTATAATTTTAAAATATTTAAAAAAAAAAAAAAAAAAAAAAAATATCAAAACAAATTACAACAAATAAAAATGAATGGAAAAAAATTAAAATAGTAATAAATAAATAAATATTAATAATAAAAAAAAAAAAAATTAAAGAAATAAACAAATAAACAATTAAAAACATAAAAATTCAATAAATAAATAAATAAAACCATTCATAGATTACCTTTTTTTATTCATTAACTTTGTTAGAATAAACATATATATTAGAAGCATGTGACAGACATGTACATAAATAGGACATATACTTTACTGTTCTGTTATTTACAGTCATTACTGAAAACAAGCAGTAACCTGCTGGCCAAAAAACAGAAGAACTCTTGGAGAGATTTGCCATCACCCTACAGAATGCAGGCAGCAACACAGCTGATGATCACTGTGGAGGTATCAGCATACACCATCGCCGAGTATGTCGATGTCGGAACAACAGACACAGTTGTCAATGACAACATCAGTAAGTTAAATATTTTCTAAATGTGAAATTACTGGGGGTTTTTCAGTGCTTTTAAATACAAATATTAATGACTACAGAAACCAAAATGAAGAAAAAGATATCTTCTGTAAAAATTATCAAAAGAGGAAAAAGCAAGAGAAAATGTTAAATAAATGTAAATCAGAAAAAAAAAAAGAAAAAATCTGAAATTTTAAATAAATATTCATTATTAAGATGATTATGATTATGATAATAACAGTGAAATAATAATGATGGTAATAACTAGATTAACAGTAATGAAGATAATGATGGTGGTCGTTATAATAATAATAATAAGAATAATGATGAATATGGTAAAGGTAAGAAGTCGAATAATGAGTGTTATGATGATGATAATAATAATAATAATACTAATGATAATATTAATAATAAAAACTGATGATAATAATAATAATAAAAATATGTTACAGTGGTGGAGGTGAGTGCAGTAGATGGTAGTGACATTTTACATGACATGACTTTCCCTTCTACAAACAACTATGCTGTCACGTCTCCATGGAGTCAGTCTTCTGATACAATTACCATCCCCAAAGAGGCTCTTGCAGACAATGTTCATAAAGGTAAGTCACAGAAAAAAATCTGTTTGAAGTATGTCTGCATGTGAGTGTGTTGTATGTGTGCATGAGTGCGTGTGTATGTGTGTGTGTATACAATATTAACTCAAGAAAAAAATACTTCAGTTAATTTTGCAACATCTTGAAGAATTTAAAATAGACTTAATTCATTGAATCAGTTCAACATGAATTATTAGAGTGTTAAAATTTGATTATTTATTTTCACAGGAGTAATCAAAGTGGTGTTCACAGTGTACAATAACATCAACCAGTACATTAATCCTATACCACAGACCAGGTCACAGTCAAAAGCAAGGGACATCACTCCAGACAAGAGGAAGACTCAGTCTGAGAAGTACGAAGAAGAGACAAATATTATTTCGGAGGATAGGAGCACACCAGAAAAGAAAACTATTGTCAATTCTAACATTATTTCAGCTTCTATTAATGGACGTGAGCAGTTAGATCTGGAAAAACCTGTTGAGTTCACGTTACAACATCACAAGGTTAGTTTTAAATTTTGAATAGCAATAATAATAATAATAATAATAATAATAATACCGTAATTTATTATTTTTATTAATATTATTTATTTAAACTTTTTTTTTTATATGTGATCAAGAAAAAACAAAATATATTTTATGCAAAAACAAAATAAAACTTTTGAACTAATGAAGTTATGTGGAAGGGAAATCACTCTGTTTGTAAATTAATTCACACAATTCCAAGAAAGATAACTAAGAAAATAGGTCAAGAATTATGATGTAGAAAATATAAAAATTACATGTTTAGTGTAACATGTTAGTTAATTGTTATTATATTCATTTTGAATTTTACATGTCAGAACATTCTGATAATCACCATTGTTATCAAAATATGAAAGTTATAATTATGTGCCAATTCACCTGTACCTCTTACTTCATTTTAAGTATTGGTTAAAAAATAAATTTTTATGTTTTTTGTATTTTAGACTGAAGGCATCTCTAATCCAGTCTGTTCTTTCTGGGATGTGGACAAAAAGTAAGGTAAAAAAATAAATAAAAATTGTTTTTATAATTATAATAAAGCAAAACTCAGTGAAATGAAAGATATAGAATAAAATTGAATGAAATAAAATAAATAAATTTATTAACGGATTATTCTTGCAATTACATTTATTGAAAAATAAATACCAATTAGTACTGATATTACATTAAAAGTTAATTTTATTTTTATTCCTATTCTTGATATCATTATCATCATCATCATCATTATTATTATTATTACTATTACTATTATTATTATTATTATTATTATTATTATTATTATTATTATTATTATTACTATTATTATTATTATTATTATTATTATTATTATTATTATTATTATTATTATTACAGAACAGAGAGAGGACACTGGTCTGGTGACCGATGTCATATGATTAAAACTAACAACACACACACAACATGTCAGTGTGACCATCTCACAAACTTTGCCATTCTCATGGATGTCACAGGCTCGAAGGTGAATATAATCTTATTTTTTAGCTAATGACCATTAAAAATTTTTTAATTCACAAAGAGTTAATTTTACATTATAAATAGTAACGTAATAATAAAAATAAATATGAATAAGAAGAGAAAATTTAATATTTAGTTTACTAGAATGCAAAAAAAAAAAAAAAAAAATTATAGTAAATATCTATTTACTTAGAATTTCAGATTAATGAAGAATAAGATTTGGTGGAAAAATCGTCCATAATAAATTAAAATTAAGACATATATCATCTAGATTTCATATATATATATAAAATATGAAAGGTAGATGATATATAAATACTATATAATTATATACCTTCATCTTAAGTTGATGTGTTAGATTTTTTACCAACAGATTTAATGTGTTCTATGTATATAAATCTTACCTGAATACACTGTTAACTAGGTATTTGTATTTCATTCTGTTTACTGAGTACTGCAGTTTATAAACATTTAAAATTTCAGCTTTCTCCCGGTCACCAGCTTTCTCTTCGCGTGATCACATTTGTTGGTTGTATCATCTCCATCATCTGTTTGTTTCTCAGCTGGCTGACTTTCATATCATTCAAGTAAGATATTATTTTTTTAAAAAAATATTTTAAAACATATTTATATCCATTTGGATAAAAATATCAATGAGAGACACTGTTGAGTTTGTTGTGATTAATTTTTCTGAAGATGTCAGCATAATTCCATAACCTAAATCTTACTTGTTGTGTGTCATCAGTTAAATGAAACAGCTATAAACATTTGATAATTACTGACCTATGCAATTATATGCTTAAAAATAATTTCTGTATATGTTGTAAATAAAGGTATTGACCTCAAAATAAAAGTAATGAGCTCTAACAATGTATATTTTTTAAAACATTTTTATTACATGTTTAGTGTTTACAGTTATTTGCATTCTTTGTTAAATTTTTTTTTTTTTTTTTATGTTTAGATAATTATTTAACATTAAATCTGATATTTGTGACTGAATTTGAAAAGGGTAATTTACTATGATATTTAAGAGTTTTGACTTGCTGTGATATAAATTTTTTCTGGTTGTTTTGAACAGAAATCTACAGTGTGACAGACTGACCATTCACAAACATCTTGTCTTTAATCTCATGTTGGCTGAGATTGTCTTCTTGACTGGAATAGGACAAACAGGGAACCAGGTGAGTTGCATTATCAGTGATATATGAGTTTTAAAAGGAACTGGGTTTTATTTAATGAGAGAAATTGATCATTTTATTTGATTTTAATAGCTAATCAATCAATTTAGTTATGTTTGATTTTTAAAGGGAATCAGTTAAATTTTTTTATTAATATCTATTTTTTAAAGGGAATCAATCAGAAAGTTTATTTACATTTTATTTTTACAGAGAACCAGTTTATTTATCTTTGATTTATAAAAGCAAAAAATTTTTTTATTACATAAACTAAGAATTAAGAAAAGCAATGTTATGTGTATTTTTGAGTATGGGAGGGTTTATTTTTCTCACTGTACATCATTATACAATAACTGTCATCATCTAATAACCATTAACATTTCTTATTTTCATACACTTCATCTAAATATATTTGATTTTAAAATCACTGAATCTTTTATTTCTAGATTTTCTGCTCCATCATAGCTGGGGTTCTCCATTTCCTGTTCATGGTGGCCTTTGCCTGGATGTGTCTGGAGGGGATACAACTCTATGTGATGCTTATTGAAGTCTTTGAACAAGCAAGATCCAGAGTATTTTGGTACTATGCTTTTGGATATGGTAGGTTTTGGTTTATTTTATTAAATGGTATTTTTATGGTATTAAATATAGATATGTATATGTGTATGTGTGTATGTGCATGTGTATGTTTATATTTATATTTATTTTGAAAAATTCAAGAATACCATTTGTGACCATAATGTATTCTGCAAGTTATCTTAATTTCTAAAATGTATCATTACATATATTTTTGTAAGACTGTTGAAAAAGATGTATCAGTGGTTTTTGGATTTTGATACTGTATTAAAATATTGTTAAACTGTAAAATAAGTAAAGGCTTGTATATATTTTTGAATATTTGAAAAATAATTATTATTATTATTATTATAAAAAGTAAAAGTACAAGACACAACTAACCAGATATCGATTTATTTGCCTTAACCCTGATTTGATTTCGATATTAAATATTATTTGTATTAAAATTAACTTCATTTGTTTTAATTAACAATTTTTTGTTTCAGGTATTCCTTCTATCATTGTCATAGTATCAGCTTCAGTGTACCCTGAAGGTTATGGCAGTGAAATTCAGTAAGTGTTTTGCTTTTCCATTCTTAGCTACATATTTGTTATTTAATAACTGAACAAAATTTTATATTTATTATACACACCATCAAAAAGATTATATCTTCTGCTTACAATTCTCAAAAATTAAAAAACAGACAGCTCCTTTGGCTAATATCCTATTCTGACCAGTTTCCCACAACTGATATATGAAAGGCTATGATAAATGCTTTTCTATCTATGTACTTGTGTATATTTTCTGAATGAAATCATTTCATACATTAAGAATCTTTTTGTTTAGCATCTCCTAATCTTTCACTTAGCTGATCATCTGTATTTGACAGATCAGTTGGGTTAATTTCTATTCTAATCTTTGATCTTCATAATTGTACAATGAGAAATAATTAATATATGTTACTTTTCTTCATAATTTTCTGACATTTCTTGCTTTGATTTCAGTTGTTGGCTGACAACAAAGAGAAACTTCATCTGGAGTTTTGTGGGACCTGTTGTCACAGTTATTATTGTGAGTTTATTACAAGGAGCTAAATATATTACTGAGGTCATATATTGTGTGTGTGTGTTTGTGAAATAGAAAAATAGTAAAATCATCAGTTGATAAATTTCTGATACTTCAATGCTAATGAATTAAAACAATTCTTTAACTATTATTGTCTTATTATTATTATTACTTTTGGCATTACCATTATTAATATTATTATTATTATTATTATTATTATTATTATTTCATTACTATTATCATCATTATTTATCATCATCATTATTATCATGTCATTATTATTATTATTGTTGTTATTATTATTATTATTATTATTATTATTATTTTTATTCAGGTGAATATGATAATGCTGAGTATAGCTATCTACATGATGTGCAAACATGCAAACACAGCAACATCGATGAAAGATAAAACTAAATTCCAGAAATTCAGGTGAGAATTAACAGTCATTCTGACACCTTGAATAAAACTAGAAACAATGTAAAATCACAGAGTTGTAAAATAACAGTGGTGACACACAGACTGGTTTTTAACTTGGTGGTAGTGCCTAACCTTTGCAGACTTAAACATTTCTAATGATATATTATTTTATACTGCATACAATTATTTATTAGTGTTAGTTACAAAACTAAATTCAGAATGAGTGATAGTTAAAAATGGAACCAGAAAACCATTCTAGTTCTGTAAAGTATGGAACTCTTTTATTTTTTAAAAACCCATATTAATGTATTAGAAAATTTTTTTTTTTTTTTTATAATTAATTTTGTTTTATTTTTACTTTTAAACTGATATATATATATATATATATATTTATTATTATTATTATTATTATATTTAAAATAATTATTTTTAAAAGAAATGTAGTGTTTTCAGTGAACATAGTTTTCTAATGACACAGGTAAAAATACAAAAATTTGAATTGTGAAATTTGATTGGTTGTTTTCTTTGTTTGTGCTAACGTTGGATGTTCAGTACTAGTCAGAGTTACGAGAGCAGTTTGTCGGGAATTCAGAAATCACAATCTATACTTTTTACTTTTCCACAACTACCGTAAGCCTTCTAATTATTGTCTGTTTAAACTTTCAGTTCTCTTTGTTTTGTATTTAAACTGTTATGTTTTCATTATGTTTCCTTAGTGTAAAACTTATAATTGTTCAGTCTTGATTGCTTTTATTTTCATTATGTTTAGTTTTGTGGTTTCTTTTTGGTTTTATTTCATGGTTTGTTTCTTTTAGTTTTTGAAAGTACTTTCTTTGTTCTTTTATTATAGTGTTCATAATTTTTCAGATTTATTTATTTACTTATTTACTTATTACTGACATTATGTACATTACATGATTATTGTTGTGTAAAATAACATTCAGCAACTTTATTATGTGTATAATATTTGTCATAAATTAGTATATAATGGCATGTGTATTGAATTTATTACAGTATAACATAACTAAGTTTGAAATTTTTGCATGCTTGCTGCCACTACTTCAGTATTTTTCATACAATTTAAGAACAATAACAACTACAAAAGTAAATAGGTAAATGAATAAATAAATAATAATAGAAAAATAAAATAAAATATTTTAAATTTTAGTCATATTTTTATTTGTATTTATCATTTAAAAAAAAAAATTAAGGATTTTATGACTGTATTCTTTTAGAAATATAATAATAAGGGTTAAAAAGAAAAAATTCAAAACTTTAAAAAGATAAAAAGTAAAAAGAAGATGTTAAAAGTAAAAATATTAATTAACATATAAAAAATATATTTTCATTTTAACTAGAGAATGTTTATTTATTTATATACATGAAAAAATGTTTTAAATTAGTTTAATTAATCCATAATTTTTTTATTTAAACAGCAATTAACAGTTACTATAATTCCATAATGTAAACATTTTTATTCATATTAATACTGACATATGTATGCACCAAAAATCATATACATAATTAAGGACATACATAAGCACAACAAAGACACACACACACACACACACACACAAAGACACACAGACACAAAGACACACTCACTCACACAAACTCACACACACAGGTACTAACATCATGATTTAACCTTGAAAAGATGTGGGCAGTTTGATTCATGTTGAAATGACAGAGATTACTGAACTTGTTTCTGTTCTTTCCTTGCTGCATCGTTGTTCTAGGGACGTCGTCTTTGCCAGTGTTTACCAAGAGGACTCTTGGTGGAGAGAAAAGATGTGAGGCTGGATGTGTTCACATTATGCATGACCTTTTTTTTTTTAAAACCATCACTGCTGTAGAGTACAGTCTAGTTCACTTGTACATGGTTGCTAGGCAACAGCTTCCTGTCTGATGGGTTATCAGTGTTCAGTGTTGTGGTTGCACATTGAAAAAAAAAAAAAAATAAAATATATATATATATATTTATCATATTTAAAGAAATAGTTGTTTATATTTCAGTTCACTGTATATGTATTACATCTTATTCATAGACTCATTTCCTCACTTCTTGATATATAGTATTGATTACCACCCCAAACTTTGTGATTCACAGTATGAATTATCTTTTTATATTTCTTGATTCAGTATGTGAATTATCTCCCCTCACTACTTGATTCACAGTGAATTATCTCCTCATATTTTGCAGTTCATAATCTGAACTATTTCCATTATACATCTTGATTATTTTTATTTATTGTAAAAATGTTTCCATATTTTGCACAGATGAGTTTGCCACATCACATAATTATAATTCAAAACTAGAGTTATCTTTGTTTTTTTCTTGTTTCATATCTATGTAATCACATTCACATTGTTTATTATTCAGATTCAAATAATTTCCACAATATCTGCCTTTCATATATGTTGTAAAATGATATATAGTGATAGTTGTAATCTCTATCTATTCCATTAAATACTCCACAGAATCATTTCACAAGGAGAAATGCAATAATTCTTTTTAGACTGAGTTGACAAATATAGATTTCATATATTCAAGGAGCAGCTTAAAAAAAAAGTTATATTGTCATAATCATTAGCATCATTATAGTCATCATTATCATTATGTTATTGTTATTATTATTACTGTTATTATTATGATGTAATGTTGTTAGTAATTCAGCTATTTTGATGGTGTATTATTTTATGGCTTTCTAGATTGTGTCATAACTATGGATGTCTTTTATTTGTGGTTGACACTGTTAAAATATTTATGGTTAATGGTTATATTTCAGTATAATCATGTTTGGATTATAGTACATATATATATCATTGATATTAGTAAAATAATATAGAAAACCATGTATATAAATATAATCTGGGCATTGTTACACAGAATTATATATTAATTCAGGGTATATTGTTTTACTATTTCATAAAAATAGTGGTTTGTTTATGATAAAATGTTGTTTAAATATATGTTGCAGGAATTATTATACTTGTGGTTTGGTGCAAAATTTTAAATCTTTACAAGAAAAATTATTAAAGGCAGTATTTTGTATGTAAACATTATTATTACAAATAATTAATTTCATTTTAATACAATTTAATAAAAAAAATCTTTTAAAAAGTAAAAATACATTTTAATAGTAATTATTTAATTAATTTGTCTTGGTCCAAATATAAAATTCATTTAAAACTATATATTTAAAATATATATCATTTCATTACATTTTACATCATTTCAAACCATAATATTATTTCAAAATAATGGTTTATAACATTTTTAATAAAGTGTTCAAATAAACATACTAATTTAATTAACTTCTGATTGGATACAAAATGTAGACTATGTACATTACTTCAAATCATAAACGTATAATTGTTTTGTACAAATAACATTATGAATAACATTATGCTTTTGTTATTTCAAATCATAAATATAAAATTGTTTTGAACAAAATTCAGAATAATTACATTATTTCAAATTATAAATGTGCAATTTTAAATCATAAAATAAAATTACATTATTTCAAATAATAAATACATAATTATTTTGTACAATTTTATAATGTTCTCATTATTTCAAATGATATATGTATAATAGTTTTCATACAAATTTTGTAATATTAACATTATTTCAAACCATTAATATATAGTTTTTTTGTACAATTTTTTTAATGTTTACTTTATTACAACAGTTTTTGTACAAATTTTGTACTATTTACATTACTTAAAATCATTACAATTATTTCACACAAGTTTCGTGGTGTTATTTCAGGGCATGGATCAAGGGGGCTGTGGTGCTGGTGGTGCTGCTGGGACTGACCTGGGCTGTGGGACTGCTGTTTCTCAATGAGGAGACTGTGGTGATGGCTTACTTGTTCACTGTCCTCAACTCCCTGCAGGGTCTCTTCATCTTCATCTTCCACTGCATCATGAATGACAAAGTAAACCCTTGTTTTAATGTCTTATCTACGATTTAACATTGCTTTTGAATTGTGACATCCTTGATGATGGAGATGTGTGTGTTTGTGTGTGTATGTGTGTGTGTGTGTGTGTGTTTTATCTTTCAAGTTATTTAAATATTGCTTTGTATGTGTTAATGAAAACTGTCTTTCTTTTGTCAGTATAATTTATATTTTCACATTCAGGTACAGAAGGAATATCGTAAAGTTGCTCGTAGAACTTCCTGGTTGCCAAAATGTATCCGAGTGAACTATGGAGGGTACACAGGCAATCTGTCTGGATCTCCCAACCCTTCATCAGGATCAGCCCATGGTGTAAGCATAACACACACACACACAAATATCATGGTGATATGATTATTCTATCAATACAGTTGTGTGACATTTAATATCTTGTTAATGCTATGATGTTACATTTTTTTAATCCCAATTTAAAACACATATATAATATGTCAGATATCAGAAATACAAATACATGGCTTTTAAATACTATTTAATCAATAATAAATTTCTTTTTGAGATTAATAATTTAATTTAAAGGCAAGTATCGTTTCTTTTATATATAGCTGGTGTTTACTGTATTACTTTATTCAGTTCATTGCATCAGCTAATGGTTATGAATCTTTTAAGATACATTATAAATAATATTATGTTTTATTTTCAGTATTTCTCAAAGCTTTTCTCTGGTAGGAGAAGAAAAAGATCAACAACATCAACCAACAGTTCAACCAAACCTTTCCTTTCACAGAGAGGTAATCTTATTAACATGTTGATGCTGCTGCTGCTGTTACTGCTAGATATTTTATTTCTCAAGAGGCCTTCTAATACTTCCACATATATCCAGACAGAAATTATTTTTATTACTTATACTAATTGCATTTTTAATCATTGCGGTTGTTTTCTGTACAGTATCAGTTCAGTTTTTGATTTTCAATTTAGTTAAATAAACAAATAATATTCATGTTATTGATGTGAAAAATATATTGGGTGTTAGACAGATTTTCATAGGTATTTATAAGAAAATTATATATGATTAATGAATATCATGCCACCAACTCTTTGTTAGTTATTTAATAACATTTCAAGGGTTTATTTTTTGTTAAATAAAGATAGTTTTTCCACATTTCATTTTGATGATGTTAAAATATTTGCAGGTGGTCATGACAGAAGTTCTGGAGAAAATTCTGGATGTCGAGACAGCAGTTTGTACCCTTCCACTATCAACGGCTACATCTACAATGCCAACAACAATGACCCTCAAAAGTCTCCTAGAATTGTGTCTAATGGTGTGAAACTTTTAGGAACTTGTTATGAAGAAATCGATGGAATTGCAGGAGATCTTTCAGGAGCTTTCGACTGTTCTGTCATTGACAGTGAAATGGTGACAGAGTACTGCAACACCAACATGCAGGTGTGTAAGGAGAAGAGACGATATTCCACTGAGTCAGAGACCAGCCAGCAGTCATCAGACGAAGAGAAAGACAAGGACCATCTGTCCAACCTTTCCTACGAATCAATCGCAAAAAACAGAGAGTCATTCCTGTCTACAGATCCTGAAGGAACCCAGTCTGATTTAGATGCCGATGACCTTGAAAAGATGAAGAGGCTGAGTGCTCTGGAGAATGAGCCTCTTGTTGTTCTACATTCCGATTCAAAACGAAATCTCATTAACAGTCTTTTGTCGAGAATGAGTTCAAAGAAGAATGGAATCAAAACGTCAAGGGGGAAAAGACAACAGTCGCCGTCTCTTGGGAATATTAACAGCAATGAGGAAAAGCTATCAGAGGAGAAGATTAACACAAGCACACCCAATCTCAAGTTTAAAGGGAGCTCGAAGTATTCGGAACAGGAAAATAGGTGTAAGCATAACAGTGTGGTTCTTCAGCTCAGTTTACCTAACATAAGTGTCACTGAGCAGGACTCTGAGTCAGACTCGTCATTCCAAAGTCCAGAAAAAAACAGTTTAAAGATAAAGAGACTCAAGTCTGATGTGATGATTCAGATGGATCCTCACAGGTTTGATCTATCATCTAGTGAATGTTAAACATTTTTATACGCTTCATTATTAAAGACTAATTGCTTCTGGACTTGTTCTTGTATTAAAAAGGTACTAAGCGTTTCTTCTTGAGCTCAGAGGCAGTCAGGAAGACAGCTAGACTGTTGGACCAATTTATATCATTTGTATCTTCATAATCGAAGAGTCAGTTATAGGAGTTTAATTCATGTGCTCTAGCATTTGTTTTTCTTTTTTTTTCTTTTTTTAAAATGAAACCTTTGACATGAATTCTTAATATTTCATTTTCATGAACACAAGTAAGCCTACCATAGTTTTATTTATTTATGTTTTTTTAAAGGTAACAATTGGGGAAAGCCAAAATATTAAAGAATGTGTTATGGTTCTTAATGCACATATTTTAAAAATGGTGACTTTTACTTCAACCTTGTTGAAATAATATATCATTTTATATTTAATTTTATACTTTATGATGGATTTGGTATTAACATTCACTTGTAAAAAAAAGATTAAAAGAATCATAGTAATCCACTGATATTATCACTGGGGTATGATATTTCTGTCAAAAATTTGGAAATTTAAAAGAAAGCTGAATGAAAACAGTTTTAAAAAAAATAATCTGTTGTACTCTGGTTCAAATGATTTCATTTCAGTTTGGAAACCTTTTTACTGAACTAGTTTTATTATTCATTTCTTATTAATGCCAATGGGACCAAATTTCACTTATTATTTTTATTGCTGCATTACAGAGGCTTATAAAATAACAAACTGGTGTTAAATAGTTAACAGATATTTATATGTACATATGTTTAAAAACATTTTACTCCAAGCTAAGATTTTGCCTTGATTTAGACATGCTTTTAAATCATTGTTATATTTTATTTTTATTTTATTCTATTATCATATTCATTATTATTATTATTGTTATTGTTATTATTATTATTATTATTATTATTATTATTATTATTATTATTGTTTTATTATTATTATTATTATTATTATTATTATTATTATTATTATTATTATAAATGTAATATTATTTATTTATTTCTCACTTTTAGCTTCTTAATGGTGCTGTACATTTCATTATAGAAAATAATAAAAACAACAATTTGCAAAACAGATTTAGAAAATCTTTTTTATGAGTCATTTCTGCATTTAATGACTGTGACTGTATATCATAAATATTGTTACTCATGCTTTCTGATTTTGTTTCACCCATGTATATAAATATTGTACAGGTTTTGTTTTTACATTTGTATTACATTTCAAATCATTCCAAGTGTTTATTATTTGTTGTATTAAGACATTGTACTCTGCTATAGAAATATCTAATATTAAAAAAAAAAAAAATCATATTTTGATCAATATTAAATTTCATCTAATTTTGCACTTAATGATTTTTACACTGTCTTTAAGTGCTATAGCATTTAGAATAGTAACATCAGAATTAATATGCTTTTTTTCAAAAATAATTAATTTTTTTTTAATGACAATTTTAGAGTTCATTATTATTTTCATAGACCGAGAGTTGATTATTATTTTGATGCATTAATTAATGTTTTGACAATCCGAGAGATGATCAATAATCTAAGTGTTAATAATAATTTGATAATGGAGAAATTGATAAATATTTTTAATTTTTTTATTTATTAGATTTTTCTGATCATAGCAGAAGTATATGATAGTATTGTTGTTTCATTGTGTGTTAGTTGTTTGGTTGTTTTTTGTGGTTTTTCTTGATTTAAAACAAATTATCTTTTGTATTTTGTTCTTTTTATTATAACAACAAAAACATGATGTTATGATCTTATTCATATGGGATTGCCTAAATCTTAAAATAACATATATCTAAATTGTGTGTAGGTATATGTATGTTTGAACACATTTCTGTGTGTGTGTGTGTGTGTGTGTGTGTGTGTGTGTGTGTGTGTGCATGTGTGTGTGTGTGTGTGCACACAGACACACATACATACAGACATTTACATCTAAAGTATTTGTAATTGTGTGTCTGTATTTTTGTGGACAGGTGTTTGAAAGTATGTATGTTTGTGAATGTTTATGGTATACACATGTGGTATATATATATAAAAACGGTATATTGTATTGTAATATGTAGACATGTTGACAAGTAAGATGGACATGAATCAACCTAAGTGCCTGTTAATGTGTGTTGCGTCTCATGTATCTCATTAAACCCACTCATCTATGCAATTTAATCATCTTTATCTGAAACCAGGATAGGTAATCAAACAACAATTAATTACATTTTTAAAAATGAATTATAAAGTGAAGTAAAATTGAAATAATAAAACTCTATAAAATAATAAAAATAAATGAAAATGTAAAACTTCTGTATTGGGATCCATATCACTTATTTTAAAACATTTGAAACATTATTTTATATTTTTAAATCATTGTTTAATATACTGATTCACATTTCATTTGCTCCTTGAGGTGAAAGTTTATTAAATAATTAAATTTTGGTTTAATGATTTAATTGTTTTTTTAAATATTTTAAAATTGTTCATTGGAAAAAACATAAGTTAAGTTTTAAAAATAATTAAATAAAAATAATAGAAATAAAAATAATGAAAAAAATAACAAAAATTAAATTAACAGTTATAAAAATTTTAAATTAATAATTATAAAATGTATTGTAAAATAATACTGTAATACTTCCTAAAATAACAGTTAATAAATAAAATAAATAAATAAATAAATTAAAGAATTAAAGAAAAAACAACAAAAAACAAATGTAAAAATAACTGTTAATTTTTTATTTAAACTTTAACAAAATTATTTTCTATAACTTTCTTAAAATATTTTTACTTTTTTTTTTATTCTAGAATAATAAATATGTACTTATTTTCTCTGCCTGGATGAAAATATTAACAAATGTGCCATTATAATACTTAATACAATTTTTATTTTTATTTTTTACCTGTCTTGGTTTCACAACAGAGGAAGCCAAAACATGCTGTTTTCTGTGATTGCGTCCCTTGTTGAGGGAACAGAAACTCATTCCATGGTTGTGACCTGTACATCCCCCCCCCACTTCACTGCACATCCCCTTCAACACCTAGGTCAAGTATAGTCATTTCCTATATATGTGTATCATGTACAGTTTCAGATTAGTGTACTATGTAGTCAACATATTTTTGTAATGATGAATGGCTGGACTAACTTTTCTTTTTTCTTCAGAAGAAATTTCAATTTAAAAATTAAAATCATAGTGTGTAATAGTTAAGATTAGTAAAAATAATAAAGGCTAAAAAGAAACATCATGCTTAAAGGATTGTAGATAAAAAAAAAAAAATGAAACATGATAAAAGTTTCTAGAAAAAAGGAATCATCATGTTTAAAGGTTTCTAGAAAAAATTCCTAATATATGACTGTGTATGCATGAAAGGACAGACATTACTGTTTTTAGAAAAGAAATTTCATACTGTCAACAAAACTAATTCATATTGGTGAATAAATGGAAATAATAATTATTGTTAGTAAATAGGAGTCATGTTACTTAAAGTTTTCTAGAAACAAACATAAAATTCATGATGGTGAATGGTTTTGTGTGAATGAAAGGAAGTTTAGATGTTTTGTTTTTATAGGAGAGGACATGACCTCATATTAGTTTTATTTTAAAATATGTATGTTTTGTCTAAGCACTGTACAGTTTATATGTCTTAGTTTTTCAGCTTTTATTTAAAATAACCTAACTTATACTTACAAAAGCTAAAGATGTTTATGACTTTTATTTTTATTTCTTTTAATGGGGAGTTTTCCAATGCTGTTTTAAAATGTCAGTATGTGTTCATTAATATTTTACAAAAAGATTTTTTTTTTTTTTTTTTTTTTTTTTATTTGCCAACATTTTTTGTTGAATTTATCATATCTACTTTTGATATTTAAAAAAAAACAAAAAACAAAAAAATGCTTCTAAAAGCTAATACATATATACATAAACTGAAAAAAACTTAAAACTGTTTTGAAAAAAAATATATTTATTTATCTGCTTTAATTCTTTCATTTTAAAATTAAAATTTTCTCCTTTTTCTATAAAATAAACCTGGATGATAGGATAATAAGTATGATTTTAATTTGGTCAACTTAAAAAATTCACTGAATGAAAAAGTATCTATTGCTGTATATATCTACATTATATGTTATTGTGAACTTTCTGTTGTGGTATATTCGTTACTGATGGTTGTAAAACAATTATAATATTGCCTAGTGTTTGCCAAAAGATAAGTATTTTAACATAATGATGTTCATATTAAAACAAACAGCTTATTTATTTTAATAGCACATTATTTGGGGTTTAAGAAATATATTTAATTAATGGTTGTGAATATATGGATTGATTATAATAAGTAATTGAAAATTAACAGATTTTTGTGGTTGTGATTAACATAATTTGTTTAAAATACTGTTTTCAAAAATATTATTTTTGGAAATAATGATCTGTTGAATTATCTTAAAACAAGGTGTTGTGCAAAAAATAAATTTTGGCTTAAAAATGATGTGTATAATTTAGCTTACACTCAAAAGTGATTGTGATTTTTGTTTTTTTAAAATACGTATTTATAATGTACATTACTTACTGTCCTTTAACTTCACTGTGCTTTTAAAAGACAATTGTAGTTTTTTTACAAAACAGTCAAAACTGTTCACACAAAAATCAAAACAGAATATTTTACAAAGCATTTTCATTATTGCATATATATTTTTGTATTGTCCATTTCTGTCCTCATTTACTGAAGAAGAAAAAAAATCCATTCTGTTGCTGTTGTTACATGCATCTGACTGTAATGAAGGTATTTTCAATTGTGGTATTTTAATAAGCAAATGACAATGCACATTGTTGTAGAGTTTGGACTCAGTTGTAAAAATCATTTGTATTTTGAAAAGACATTTTCAGAGGATGTTTTCATAGAAAGTGTACATATATATTTGTGAAGATCGCAAAAAAAAGTGTAAGTTGTCCTGGAAAATCATTATTATTGTTATTATTATTTTTTTTTCTTTTGCCTTATTGTTAGTTAAAACTTGATATTATTGCATATAAATTTGATTGATTCTTTTTTTTTTTTTTTTATATATATTTTTGGAACCAAAGATAACTTGGACAGTTTGTTTTGACAAAAAAAAAAAAAAAAAAATTAGATTATTATAATTACTTATTATTATTACAATTATTATTATTGTTATTGTTATTATTATTATTATTTATATTATTATTATTATTATTATTATTATTATTATTATTATTATTATTACTATTTATCATCATTCCATTATACGTTTTATTGCTTCATTAGCTATCTTTAACATGTGGCTTGATTATATCTGTATATATTTGTGTACATACATTATATATTAGCCATATCAGTGACATTGAAAAGATCATTCTCTGAATCATGTGTATTGTCTCAGCAGCTCTATTTTATAATCAGTGTGATTATTATTCTTGGTCGAATCAAGTCAAGTACTTGTCTAGCAGTCTGTAACTCTGTCAGTGTCTGTGAGAAAATCAACACATAGTCTTGATTCAGCACAAATTAAATGCTTCCAAATGATTAAGTGAAACTAATCAGTTGGTGATGATCAAATAAAAACTCAAATTTCTTTTTGTTGTTTGTATTCTTTCAGTGTTATTTAATTTTATACTTTAAAAAAAAAAAAAAAAAAAATAAAAATTTATATTTAATCTTTGCATATCTGTCTTTTCAAACAGTAATCCTTCACATGACATTTTTGTATTATACAACAAAGATTTTTTTAACAGTATCCATCAAATCAGATCCTCATCTTTCAATACAAGAACAATTTTTGGTACAATCCTTCAAATCAAATGTTTGCATTTTAGAAGAAAAAATTTTATTCATGATATTCTTCACATTCTTTTTCATTATATAACAAAGATTATTGCATTATTATATAACTTTTTTTATTTATTTATTTATATATTTATTTTTGGCAAAATATATTTATATAAAATTTTAAATTATACAACAGATTATTTGCAAAATATTCCATACATTTATCATAATATTATAATTAAAAGGCTTTTTCACATTGTCTTTGATATCATTCAGCTTTGTTCTTTTTTATACAACAAAGAATGTAACAAATTAGTACTAGGTTAAAATTTAAGGAAACTCTTGAAAAAAAAAAAAAAAAAAAAAAAAATTTACAAAATAACAAAAAAATAAATACGAAAAAGGAATTTTTATCAAAGACTCAAATGGAATTGTTCTATATTTGTCTTTCTCTTTTTCCTATTCCATCCAGTGGAATTGAGGAGATTAACATAAAACAGTTACTTCTTTATAGACATGAATAGTTCAAAGTATGAACCATTTTCTCTAATCTTTATAAAAAAAAAAACCCAGCAGTTTATAAAAAAAAATCTTCTAAGAACAGATTTTTAAAAACATTTTATATTTTTTTTAAACAACAGTAACAGTAACAACAAGAAGAACATTTAAAGATATAAACACAAAAAAATGAGGGAAAATAATTTATTACCAATTCAGTCACCACAATTTACATAGATCAGTCAAATACATACACATATTTACAAACAATTTAAACAAAATGTCATTAATGTTGTTTCACAGTACATATTTATTTTCTACTCACTTTCATACACTGTTTTTAATTTCTCATTTACTGTGTTCATGGAGGGAAGTATCATTCTTTTGGAAAATGTAACTTTCAAAATGACAAATGATGGATAGTGGATATATGACTTTGTGCATGTTTGTGTACATGTATGTGAGTATGTGTCTGTGCTTGTATGTGCATATATATGTGTCTATGTTTGAGTAGATGTATGTTAGCATATCTGTCTTTCTGTGTGTATTCTTATATGTTTGTGTATATAGGTGAGTATCACATTAGTAGTTACATTAACTGAATTGTTTTCTAAAAATAAGGATGCTGTGGTGTTATGAAGCTCACATATCAAGACATTCATTCATGTACACGTGGTCATCGTCATGGTGATGAATGTCATTCGCTGTGTTACATGTGTAGGATGTCTGAACAGAATCTTCAAACACATCAGTCACTTTTCTCTTAGCTGCCAGTTTCAGCACATCATAGCAGAATGAATACTGAGCCTGTAGATATGATGACATGGATAATAATAATAATAATAGAAATAGTAGTAATAGTAGTAGTAGTAGTAGTAGTAGTAGTAGTAGTAGTAGTAGTAGTAATAGTGGTGGTAGCAGGGGCAGTAGTAGAGTAGTAAGAACAACTACAGTTAAGATGATGATAAACAGAATTATTCATATTTTTGAATGCACTGAAAATAATTGCAGAACTGACATGTAGAAAAAAAGATACTAATATTATTGTAATTCCAATACATTCTAAATCTTTAGTTTCATAACTGATTTAGAACTCTAATATTTCACTTAAGAAATATTTAAATATTAAATATACTAAATTTTGAAATTTCACTTAAGAAGTATTTAAATACTAAACGTACTAAGGTGGGTATAATCTGTGGTCTAATGGCCCTCATTTCACCAACTATGAAAGGCAGAGTAACATTGGTGTTGACTTCTAGACGTTCTAACATGGCAGAAATGACACAGTACAACCCACCTCGTTCAGCTCCATTTCTAAAATGTAATCAGTTACACGACTTTCATTACTGGATTTCTGTGAGATTTAATTCATATTTAATATTTACTGAAACAATATTTAAAGTAAAATAGAAATTATTGCATATTTACAACCTTCTCAGTCTATTTCTTTGTACAAAATAATATTACACAAGAAAATTTTGGTAGTATATATCTCTATGGGTCTATTATTATAAACTCATACTTTATTATTAGCAAACACTGGCTATCAAACTAAACAACTGGAGAACTTGTCATTCATTATTGTTAACAAACACTGGTAATTAAATAATCAGTTGGAAAGATTTTAATTTAATTTCGAACTTTATTATCAGCAAAGATTAGTCATAAGAAAAAAACAAAAGAAAAACGATCACTTTGAAGTTTACATATTACCCTATCAAGATTCTAATGAAAACATGAAAATCACCTGCAGTGTATGAGGATGGGGTGACTACTTTGTTTGATAGGTGACTCTGCTGATCTGATGAAACTTAACATGGCTGCTGGGGTGTAGGGAAGATCCAGGGAATCACTCCATGAGGTGAAGGTCATGTGACGAATTTCATGTGCAGATTCCTTAAACAATGTGATGAAAAATGACAAGCAGATTGTTATAATTATTTTTGGTGCCTATGATTTTAGTTTTCAGTCAGATAGAATATTTTTGTACTTTTATTTCAATGTAAGATAAAAAAATAAAAATAAAAAAAATAAAAAAAACAGTGAAAAAAATGAAAATAAATACAGAAAATAAAAATATAGAAATGAATAAAATGTTAAAGAATTACAAATAATAATAATAATCATCATCATCATTATCGTAACACAAGCAGCAGTGGCAATAATAAGAACAGCAACAGCAACAACAATATTAATAATAATGATGATAGCAGCAACAAAAGCAACAGCAACAAAAACAACAATAAAACAACAACAACAACAATAATAATAATAATACAGTAATTAGCAATAATGGTGATAATAATAAAAAAAAAAAATCAAGACTAATAATAATAATCATCATCAAAATCATAAGATGGACACAATATAAAATACATAAATAAAAATAAATAGATAAAAATGTTTTGACCATATGAAATATAAGTAAATATTTGTTTTGCTACAGTTACCTTGTTAGTTGTGTTAGACAGGTGTAGTATCTTCAGGTCATATTGTGGGTGTATTGAAGAAGACTGAAGAACAACTTTGTAACATCCAAATGTTTCTGTTAGCTCACCGTCTGGCCAGTAAATACCTGTATTCTAATGTAAATAAATAAATAAACAAACTAGAATTAATGAATGAATAAAAAAAAATAAAAGTTAAAGATATATAAATAAATGAATACACAGATAGTTAAATAAGAAGAAACATAATAAACAGAAAGGTAGACAGATATACAGACAAACAGGCAGATAGACTGATAAAAAATACAGCAAACATAAATAAATTAATGAACAAATAACATAATAAAACTGATTACTCAGTTAATAAATCAAAAATTGTAAATAATAATAAAAATAAATAAATACATAAATAAAATAAAATAATGTAAAATAAAATATAATAAAATAAAATAAATAAAATTAAAAAAAAATCTAATCTTTATAACTGCAAGCTTTAAGAAGATCACAAAGAACAATTAAAAAAAGACAACATTGTACATCAGTATTTGATTTTATTTTATTAAGAGTATTGCTAAATATTTGACTATTAGTAGAAAGTAATTTTTTGAACTGTTATTTACCAAGTCAAAGGTGTTAGGATCATCCAGCATCACAACAGTTGACACATCATACTCATACACAAGATTCCAGAAATCCACTACAGTACTGAGCACTGGAGTCTGTGTAAGTATGTATCTGTGTTTTCTTCTGAATCCCTGATACAAAAACATATATATATACATACATACATTATACTTTATCTCTTTAATTAATTAATTAATTAACATATTGTTGTTGCTGTTATTAATGTTGTTGTTATTATTTATTGTTTTTATTATTGCTGTTCTTGTTTTGATTATTATTGTTATTATTAATATTATTCTTATTATTCTTATAAAAAAACTTATTATTAGTATTGTTGTTGTTATTGTTGTTGTTATGTTTATTTTTTATTGTTATTGTTATTGCTTATGCTATTTTTATTGTTATTTTTTATTACTATTGTTATTGTTGTTCCAGTTATTTTGTTGTTGTTTTTATTATTATTATTATTATTTTTATTATTATTATTATTATTATTATTATTATTATTATTATTATTATTAAATTCATTATTAAGAGTATTAAAATAAAGTGTTGTACTTACTGGCAGGAACACTGCATTGATGTAACCATTAGTTCCCGTGGACAGATTGTGCAAATCTGGTCTGTGTGAGGTAGCTGGAAGAATCAAATTTTATAGATTTGACTAATTTAAATACTTTTAAAAAATTTGTATGAGCTGTTACTTTGAAAACAATCCATGTAAAATATCTGATACAGACGTATAAGACTTTCAGTTTACATTTTACAGAAAACATTTTAGGATTTAGGAGTGTATTAAATATGATGTTGTTCTTTATTTTATAGTTTAATAAATATTGAGCCTTGTTCCAGAATTTCAAGTCATCTCTCATCCCAGTGTTGCTAATAAATCATCTGGTACATAATTTAGTGATATTAGTGATGTATGTAACATTTATAATGATGATGATAATGAATAATAATAATAATAATAATAATAATAATAACAATAATAACGACTATATTAATAATAATGAATATATTAATAAATAATAATAATTAAAATAAATAAATGACAAAATTAATTAACCCATGGCTAAGTAAAACAAATGCTGTTGTGGATGATGTAAGTAAACACTCACGTGGTATGATGTTGCTGTCTCTATTTTTCTCTTTATTATCCTCTGAAACACCAATATCTATGTCTTCCTTTTTAATCGATGTGGCACATTTTTGAAGATTCTTATAAATAAGAAATACTTATTGATGTAAGTTTAAAATTAAATAAATTTATGAAAGTACAATAAAATAATTTAAGAATTATTTTAAAATAGATTTACTTATTTAATAATTTTCACTGAATTGATGTTCAATTGTTTTGTAAAATTCTGTTTGTTATTTTATTTAATTGATCTTATTTTATATTTAATTCATTCTGTTCTATTCTATTCTATTCTGTTCTATGTTTTTCTTTATTTAATTTAATTTTTATATATTTTATTTTATCTTTATTACTCATCGTTATTTAACTTAAACATAATAAAACAAATTCACCTGATACTCTGTTAGTATTTGTTTCTCCAGGTCCATTTCGTCTTCCACACTTCCACTGGCCAGCAGGACAGACAGAGGAATGGACACGGGTGACGTCATTAGAGCAATATAAACAGCTTCATGTAGAAAACAATACTGATCCTAAAACATAAATAAAAATATAAATATTAAATTTTTTTTAAAAAATAAAGATATTGGATTAAAAAGTAATAATAGGACGAACATTGTATAAATAAATAAATAAGTAAATACCTTTTTATAGAAATTACAGTTACTGATATCTTGCAAAAATGAAAATATTGGAAATAAATAACAGTAAATAAAACAATATGCAGACTAATAAATAATAATTTAAATAAATAAATAAATAAATAAGTAAAAAATAAAAAATGTAAATAAATTATAGTGAAAAACCATACCAGAAAATACATTTTAAAAACCCCAAAACAAATGAAAATAATGATTATGTAATGATGATGATGTTAATAACTATAACGACATAATGATAATAAATAAATAAAATAAAATAAACAAAAATAAAACAAAACAAACAATCAAACAAACAAACAAACAAACAAACAAACAAACAAATTACAAATTCGGCAAGCATCTTACCAAAGTCTGCAC